>NW_006498103.1:12024-30909 GCF_000471905.2 Amborella trichopoda
TCTAATGATCACGGATATTCGGTAGTATTTAAATTTAATTTTTTTTCTACAAATCCAAATCACTTAAAATTTTAGGCGTACGTTCATTAAAAATAGATGAATCTTTGAAAAATATCAAAAAAATATTTTATATGAAATAAATTGACCAAAATGCCCCTGAAATGCTTTGGAAGGTATTTTGGTCATTTGTTTTTCTCGAATAAGTTTTTTATATTTTTATTAGGTGCGTCTTGATGAGATAAAAATACACCTAAAATTTTAATTAATTTGGACTTTTAAAAAATAAATAAAATTCAAGCACTACCGGACATCCGTGATCTTCAGATCAGCCCAATCTAGGCCATTCGGCTTATATGGAGGCCAAATGGCATTACATTCCATTCGTATTGTCCAAAAGGTACATTAAATATTGTTTTATAGTTATCTTTTTCTTGGATTTGTATTTGCCAGTATCCTGACTTCATGTCAAATTTAGAAAATATACAAGCATTGGCTACTCGATCTAGTAAATCTTTTTTATTGGGAATAGGATATCTGATCCATTGTAAAACTTTATTTAGAGGTTTATAATTAATGACTAATCTTGGAACTCCTCGTTCCTTTTCAGCATTTTTATTGATATAGAAAGCTGCACAACTCCTTGGTGATGCACTTGGTCTTATTAGCTTTTTTGTTTGAAGTTCAGCAATTTCTTTTCTACACATGTCTAATAAAGTAGTATTCATTTGTATTGGTCGAGCTTTAGTAAGAATTTGTTTTTCATCAAATCCTGGTTCATATGATAGACTAATACTATGTTTTTTTCTTTCCCAAAACGCATTGGGATGCTCACTTCAGACAGAGGTTTCTATTTGTTGTTGTATTGATTGAATCTTTTGTTGGATCAAAGAATTATGTAGTTGTTCTTCCACATATGTATATTTAATTTCTTGTTTTAATGTACAAAGAAATTTTTCTTTGTTTTGTAATTGACTTTTGACACTATTGATTTCTTTTAATTTTGGTTTATGAATAAAATCAAAATGTATGGGTACATTTTGATAATTCGAAGATATTCATGCCTGATCTATTGATAAAGGATATAGTAATGTAAGAAATGGGACTTCAAGAATAACAGCTTGGCTTAGTCATTTGATCATGACGAATGGTGTGTTGATACATTGATGATTATTACAAACAGAAGCATTAGATAGTTTATAATTTATAAAGAGTCTACTGCCATCTGCAGTATTTAGGATTTGAGTTGTTTTGTCAAAATATTTTGTTGGTACTAATCCTTCATTGGTGCAATTAAGATCAGCACCTGAATCTATTAAAGCTGATGTTTGAAATCGATAATCTTCAGCGACTATAGCAGTGACTTGAACAAACCATTTTTGAATCATAATTTTATCTATCAAATTCACAGAAGAAGTTTGTTCTGTGACTAGAAATGGTTTAGTTTCTGAAGTTTCTGGTTTATATTCTAGTAGATCATGACTATGTGTTGTGACTAGATGATTGAAATCAATTTCATTTGTATCTGAATTTTGAAGAGATAAATTTTATAATTTTAATATTTTAATTCTATTTTTTAATTGATGAACCTCTCTTTTAACTTCATTCATTTCATGTTTCAGTTCTGAAATAGACGGTTCTTGTTGTTTAGTGAGATGTTGTTC
This sequence comes from Amborella trichopoda, assembly GCF_000471905.2. The sequence goes on from NW_006498103.1 coordinate 13,686, forward strand.
ACTAACTCTTTTCATAATAGAGGCAAAATTATATTCATCAGGTGTTTTACTAATAGGAGGTGTTTTTGCTTTTGTTTTAGCTAAATTAATAATTCTGGTAATCACAGATCTTTTTTCTTCTGGATTTGTAATTTTTTCTATGAGATCTAAGATTAAATTATCTTCTTGGGTAAACATATGAAGATTATGTGAGGCTATAGGACAAGTGCAAGTGGATTCTTCCATTTGATGAGATGATTCTGTATCAGTAGAAGAATCAGATGACTCTGTCCATATTAGATCGTCATCTTGGATATTTCCTATAAGTGATTCAGTAGAATCTGAGGAGGTTGTATCATAACTGATTATATTATATAATTTTGATTTGATTGATTCATCTAGGTGTAATGATTCTATTTTCTTTTTTAATTTGCATTGGTGTTTGTAATGGCCAACTTTTCCACATTTGTAACATACTAGAAGTTTCTTTTTATGTTTAGTATTGGGAGAAAACTTTTTTATAAATTTTTGTGTAGATTTTTTATATTTGTTATGTAGTTTATTTGATCTATATTTTTCTTTCTTGTATTTTTTCTTTTTCTTATATAACTTTTCAGGTTTAGTATTTTTTCTATCTAAATGATAACCAAATTGTTCACAAAAATCACCAAGTTCTTTTCGCTTGGTAATTTGTTGTTTATCAAGTTGTCTTTTGAGTTTAAGATCAGTACATAAAGCTAATCCTTCAGCACATATTTCTGCTGATAATTCCCCAAGTGTATATGCAGAATATATGATTACACCATTATGTTTCTTTCTTAGTCTATCTTTGACTTTTTCTGCAAATAGGTATGGTAGACCAGCAATAATTTTTTCTTTCCAGTGGTCTAACTGACAATCTTTTCTTATAAGTAATCTTGAGAAAAAGATATCCTTATACCATTTATATTGAGATAAAGTAGGACAGCGAAGATTGGACAGCATATCTTCTGATCTTGCTGCTAATAGGGCTGTACTTCCTACGAAATGTAGCGTAATAGTATATATTAAGGTGTTTACTGCATCACTTTCAGTATAAATTATTTCTTGATTTTGTTCATTTCTGGCGGTCCATTGTCTTGTATTGGTCAGGATTCTGTTTTTGGTTTCATCATCAACATAGAAATCCCACCAGCCTCTTAACCAGCCAGTGAATCCATTTACTATTGCTTTGGCAACTTTATGGTCTGGATTGCCTGCCATTTTGTTTGCTGAAGCAAATATTGTCTTATGTCTCATGACATCTAATATTTTTAGTTCTGATAAACCATCTATTGTCCAGTTAACTATTGATCTTCCTAAATATGAAACAGCCTATTGTATGGCATCCTCTTCGAGTTGTACATCAACAGGTGTAGGTCTCTTATAGTATGGTAAAGTTGTGATTGCTATCCATGTTTTACCATATGGTTTAAATCAGTGGGTGAAGTATCCATAAAAGCAGATTCTTGGTTTTGAATGGTATCTTCTATAACTGGTTCCTCTTCTTGGAGCATCATAGTCTCGTGCTCTGGAATCTTTATTTTTCCTCTATCTAAAGATTCTGGGATAATAGGTAAAGGTACAGAAATACTGGGTATTGGTAAAGGAATACTAAGTTTGGGAGAGGGGATTCCTTTTATGTCTAATTGGGCTAATTTAGATATTAACTGGTCCATTAATGTTTTATTATCTTCTCCTATATGAAATTTAGTTTTATTAAGTTCTGGAGGAGGTTTAAACAAAATTGCTTTATGAATAGAAGGAGTAGTTTGGGGAGTAATTAATCTTTCTATACGTTCTGCTTGTTTTGCTAAAGGTTGCATATATAAATTGATATAATTGTTTTGTTATACTATGTGAGGTATTAGTTCTTGCTTTTTACCTATTTCTTTCGGTTGAACTTTATATGGTATTGCAATAATATCATATAAGGATTGTGGTGGTTCTCCTTTGCTTAAAGGAGTTATTGCACCCTTTAGTATTATACTTTTCTCAGGAGGGTGTGTACTAGCAGTAGTAGTACCATCCGTACTGATGTATGTTTTTTCTTCTATTGTTTGAATAATATTGAATTGAGGAATGTTAATCTTATATTGAGTACATATTTCTTGTAACCATATAAAAAATCCTTTTGTTTTTCTTTCCTTTTTTAAGAATTTATTATATTTTTTATGGAATAATTCTACTAACCTAGGTTGGAATGTTTTAAGATACCATTCCCTAATACTTTGATTTTCTGGGGCAAGATAGCCTTTTTGTATATAGGCAATATCTATTTTTCTCTTTTTTCTTGCTAATTTAGCAGCTAAATATTCTTCCATATATTCATCAATATTTATATCATCTTCTACTTGTAATGTAAGTATTTGGAATTCTGCTATATCAGGTTCAGACGTAGATGTATACGTGGGAATGACTACGTGATCAGCTGTTTATTTGACTCTTTGTAATTGGAAGTCGGAAGATGTTGTAGGTATTGATGGAGAAGGGAGTATGATAACATCAGGAGTGGTATGACAAGATTTTCTAGCAGGTACTAATGGTTTTTTATTTCTTTTTCGATTAATATCTATATCATCCTGTACCATAGGCTGTTGAAATTTTATTTCAATATTTCCATCCTGGTGTTCTATTATTTGATTGGGAATATTATGCATAGGGACATCTCTTGGCTAATTTGCATTTTGTAATGCCCATGATTGAGGTAGAATAATGTCGGACCAAATAATGGTTTTAGGTATAATCGTATTTGATTTTTCTATATTAGTTTGGAATAATATGGTTTGATCCTTCTTATCGGTTTGCATAATATTAGGACAAAGAGTATTCATTATAGTAAATTCTATATACTATTGCTAAATTTTGAGAACCTTGCGCCATATTAAATCCATGAGTTTTCAAATTTATAGTTAGTATATCTAATATATTTGGATATGTTAATGAAACAGAAAAATTTGGAAAACAGTTAAAATATATGGGTCCACTATATAGACTGGATTCAACCATGCCTAGGAGTGAGTCTGAAAACTTATTGTGTCTTGTATCTCTTAAGCATACAAGCACTAAGGTGTTTAACCCTAAACGGGTTAATGGTTTAATGGCTATTTCTTAGGCATACAAGCACTAAGGTGTTTAACCCTAAACGGGTTAATGGTTTAATGGCTATTTGTATTAATCCAATGTGTAAATATTTATAATTATTTTCTTTATGTTTTTCAATAATTTTTCTTGATAATAGTTGAAAGTCTTCTTGGTTTTGAGTGACTGATAGACTTCCCTCTACTGTTTTTATAGCATAACCTAATTTGAATTTGAATGTTCCTTTTTTGTAAATATCTTTTATAGGTACCTTAGGAATATTCTAATTTTGTATATGATGTTCAATATCATTTATGATGATCTCTTCCTTATTTTTAACTCTTAAGGTTTGAGATTGAGTTGTTGTATTACCTTTAAAATTTCTAATTAAATTTGACATCTGTAGGTTGCGGATAATGACAATCTGGACGATCAAGGGTCCAGCGTGTTCCCTTAAGCGGCTCTTCCTGGCCTTGGCGGGTACTTTGCCTAGACTTTTCCTTTCGTCTCTTGCCTTAACTCTCGGACCAACTTTTTTAGATGTAAATTTAGTTAGGTTTCTACAGTAATACTGTAACTTTTAACTCTTAACTGTTCACTGTTTTTACTGTTTGGCTCTAATATCAAAACGACCGGGATCTACAGTGAATTTTCAGTGAAACTTTTGATATTGTTTGAAGTAAGTATGTGAATAGTAAGCTATTATACTTTACTATTTCTTGTAAGATTTTATAATAATTGAGACAGAATAGGATTATGCAAATAAAAGGTATGACTGATATATCGATTACTAACCATTGTGTGTGGTTGTGATTGCCTATTTTGATACTAAATACTATTTTGAATTACATTGGATAACATCACACGTTTATAAAAATTCTTGTATAAACTTCAATTTGTACAGATACATTGGATAGAAAACTGTAAGAGAACTTATACAAACTGTATAACTATAAGAGAACTTATACAAACTGTAAAAGTAACAAACTGTAAAAACAAACTAAATGTAAAACAATTTTACTGTGTACATATGCAATAACTGGAAAAGAGTTTCCAGTGTTGAGGGCAATATGAAGGGAGAGAGTAAAGATTACGAGCACACATGCTAGGAATATTTAGAAGGAGGAAAAGATAGAACCTGAAATTCAAGGTAAATTTTGTGACCTGCTATTCATGAGCTATGAGGTCAGGATAGCTGTTGTATTGGATGGAGCAGGTGAAAGACAGAAGAAAAACTTCTGAGAGAAGAGCTGCGAAGAATTTAGATGAGAAGAGAAGTTCAGAAGAGAACGTCTGAGAAGGAGCTCCTGAGTGACCTGCGTTCTTTGAAGAAGGGGAAGGCCTTATATAGGCGAGAGGAGATTTCTTCCTAACGAAGGAAGCAAGAGAGGATAAGGTCAGGACAAAAGGTGAAAAGAAGACGAGACTTAAAGTAAGATGCTATCGGAGGAAGAAAACAAAAACCAAAAAGAAAAGCAAAAAGTTGTTTGTCTTTGTCGGCGGAAGTGGACAAAAGAGCATCGGGTAATAATAAGTTTTTTGGCATCACATGTTGCTACAGTGTCGGCAACTTTGTCGTTTCATGTCGGTGGGCACAGTAATAGCATCTTTGAATAGTATTGGTTTGTCGTTTATGTCGGTGGATAGCATCTTGGAACAGTAGTCATTTGTCGTATATTGGTGAGTCTTGTCGGTCATAATTTTGGCAGCAACTGGTCATGGTCTTTGGTTGCATTCATCTGGATCATCTTCTTCTTCTTCGGGGTCCGTTTCCTCTAGAGAAAAGTATTTATTGTTATGAGCTGGTGATGACTGTACGGTCTCATCTGATGAGACCGGCTTTCTTCTTGCTTCTGCAAAGATTTCCTTCATTTGTTGTTCAAGAGTTTCTTTGGAGGCGTTAAGGTTGGTTTGTAGCATATTTCTCAAATATGTAGGGAAGTCAAAGGAAGTATTGACAGTATTATGTCCACTCGGATTGGGATTATATATAGGTTTTTGTGGAGGTATACGTTTGGGAACTATGGTTGTGGGGTCCATATTAAAGATATCCCACCCTTTTACTGTGATGGTTTTTTCAAGACGTGGGATATAGGTATGGTCGGCTGTATTATTGACAGAGATTGAGTATTCCCATTTCATAATCCATGGGAGTTGGTATAGTGCAACAAAGTACAGGTGATTGTCTGTATTATTATCACTATTATTGAATATAACAAATTGTTCCTGCACTTTTTGGAAAGCCGGAGGTAAAATTGCAGTAGTTGATCCCCAAACTAAAAACCAATTTTTAAACCAATTGGGGAACCGTTCGAAAATGGGTAATCAAAATTGAATATACCAGCTATGAGTGTTATTTGGATTTTGGTAATAAAACATTTTACGCCAGGCTTCTATGTACTCGGCATACTTGTAATATTTGTACAAAAAATCAAGATTATGTAATTTTTTGCCCTGGGCAGGATTGCAACCCCACTCGTCATAAGAAAGCAATTTCTTGATCTGTATTTTTGAATATACAATTATTCTGGTAGTTTGCTGGTAGTAATGGACAACAGAGATGGACCCTGTTTCCATAAGAATGGCTTCATAATACTCATGAGTTTTGACTCCATTGATTGGATTCAAATGGTTTATAAGTTATAATGGAGCAAGTTCGATAGGATCCATACTAGTATGGTGGTCGTCTATTGTAATATCCAAGAGATATGCTCTTTCAATAAAGGAAGAACGAGGAACATTAGGTCTTTGGGTTGACCTTGATTGAGCTGGACTATAGGCTGGAGTAGATGTATTAGTGTCTGGATATGTGATTTGGTGAATAGGTGAAATGGAAGGTGAAAGGGTTGCCAAAGGCGGGTTATCACCTTCAAATGGTATTATTGTCAAAGAGCGTTTCTCATTGCGAGAGGAATTGCTACGGGAGCCCATGAGATTAGGTGGATTGGACAAAGTATTATTTTGATTAGCTGCAAAGAGCTGTAGTGCAAGTGATAGTGGTGTGTCTTAGTTGGCATCAATGTTGCCCCCCTGCAAAAATTCACGGGTAAAAAAATCAGGAAGAGAATTAGAAGACCAGGGAAGGTGTTCAATAGTAAAATCAAAAGCAGAAAGGATAGCCTGCCAGCGAGCAAATATTTGTTTGGCAACAAGGTTTTCAACATCTTTTTGCAGAATGTCTTTGGCGGCTTTACAATCAGTTCGAATAAGAAACTGTTGATTGAGAATATCACTTTGAAATTTGGTAACGCAATGAACAATTGCAAGTAATTCCTTTTTTACTATAGAATAGTTTTGTTAGGGGTGATTCCAAGCTTTAGAGGTATACCTGAGTAGTTGTTCATGACCATCTATTCGTTGTTTGAGGATGCCCCCTAATCCCAACTCGGAGGCGTCACATTCAATTATTTTGAAAGCAGTAGGATGAGGAAGAGAAAGGCAAACAAGAGTTTTGACTTTCTGTTTGACTATTTTGACTGCATTGGTATGTATATTCGTCCAAAGTGGAAGATTCTTTTTTAATCTATCATGTAAAGGTTTAGCATCTATAGCAAGATTGAGATAAAAATCACTAACATAATTTAGGCATCCTAAGAACCTTTGAAGTTCTTTTTTATCGAGGATTTTATCAGGAAATTTATCAGCAAATTGTATGGATCTATTTATGGGAATAATAGTGCCATGGTGGATATTATGTCCTAAGAATCTAATAGTTGTTTTGAATAAAGTAATCTTTCTTGCAGATAATACTAAGCCAGCATTCTAAACTGCATGAATAAAAATGTTAATATGTTTAATATGTTCATCTATGGATTCGGAAAAGATCAAGACATCATCAATATACACTATCATGAATTGATAAAAAGCATTGAAAACATCATTCATTATTTTCTAAAATTCTGATGGAGCATTTTTTAAGACAAATGGCATTACATTCCATTCATATTGCCCTCAACACTGGAAACACTTTTCCAGTTATTGCATATGTACACAGTAAGTTTGTTTTACAGTTAGTTTGTTTTTACAGTTTGTTACTTTTACAGTTTGTATAAGTTCTCTTACAGTTTTCTTTCCAATGTATCTGTACAAATTGAAGTTTACATAAGAGTTTTTATAAACAGGTGATGTTATCCAATGATATTCAAAATAGTATTTAGTATCAAAATAGGCAATCACAACCATACACAGTGGTTAGTAATAGATATATCAGTCATACCTTTCATTTGCATAATTCTATTCTGTCTCAATTATTATAACATCTTACAAGAAATAGTACTTTGGGGATCAACTACTGCAATTTTACCTCCTGCTTTCCAAAAAGTGCAGGAACAATTTGTTATGTTCAATAATAGTGATAATAATACAGACAATCACCTGTACTTTGTTGCACTATACCAACTCCCATGGATTATGAAATGGGAATACTCAATCTCTATCAATAATACAGCCGACCATACCTATATCCCATGTCTTGAAAATACCATCTCAGTAAAATGGTGGGATATCTTCAATATGGACCCCACAACCATAGTTCCCAAACATATACCTCCACAAAAACCTATATATAATCCCGATCCGAGTGGACATAATACTGCCAATACTTCCTTTGACTTCTCTACATATTAGAGAAATATGCTACAAACCAACCCTAATGCCTCCAAATAAACTTTTGAACAACAAATGAAGGAAATCTTTGCTGAAGCAGGAAGAAAGCCGATCTCATCAGATAAGACCGTACAGTCATCACCAGCTCATAACAATAAATACTTTGCCCTGGAAGAAACAGACCCCGAAGAAGAAGAAGATGATCGAGATGAATGCAGCCAAAGACCATGACCAATTGCTGGCAAAATTATGACCGACAAGACTCACCAATATACGACAAATGACTACTGTTCCAAGATGCCATCCACCGACATAAACGACAAACCAATACTATTCAAAGATGCTATTACTGTGCCCACCGACATGAAACGACAAAGTTGCTGACACCGTAGCAACATGTGATGCTAAAAAACTTACTATTACCCGATGCTCTTTTTTCCACTTCCGTCGACAAAGACAAACAACTTTTTGCTTTTCTTTTTGGTTTTTGTTTTCTTCCTCCGACAGCATCTTACTTTACGTCTCGTCTTCTTTTCACCTTTTGTCCTGACCATATCCTCTCTTGCTTCCTTCGTCAGGAAGAAATCTCCTCTCGCCTATATAAGGCCTTCCCCTTCTTCAAAGAAGGCAGGTCGCTCAGGAGCTCCTTCTCAGAAGTTCTCTTCTCTTCTGATCTCTCTCTCTGAACTTCTCTTCTCATCTAAATTCTTCACAGCTCTTCTCTCAGAAGTTACTCTTTCTCTCAGAAGTAACTCTTCTGTCTTTCACCTGCTCCATCCAATGCAACAGCTATCCTGACCTCATAGCTCATGAATACCAGGTCACAAAATTTACCTTGAGTTCCAGGTTCTATATTTTCCTCCTTCTAAATATTCCTAGCATGTGTGATTGTAATATTCACTCTCTCCCTTCATATTGCCCTCAACACTGGAAACTCTTTTCCAGTTATTGCATGTGTACACAGTAAGTTTGTTTTACAGTTAGTTTGTTTTTACAGTTTGTTACTTTTACAGTTTGTATAAGTTCTCTTACAGTTATACAGTTTGTATAAGTTCTCTTACAGTTTTCTTTCCAATGTATCTGTACAAATTGAAGTTTATATAAGAGTTTTTATAAACGTGTGATGTTATCCAATGTAATTCAAAATAGTATTTAGTATCAAAATAGGCAATCACAACCACACACAATGGTTAGTAATCGATATATCAGTCATACCTTTTATTTGCATAATCCTATTCTATCTCAATTATTATAAAATCTTATAAGAAATAGTAAAGTATAATAGCTTACTATTCACATACTTACTTTAAACAATATCAAAAGTTTCACTGAAAATTCACTGTAGATCCCGGCCGTTTTGGTATCAGAGCCAAACAGTAAAAGCAGTGAACAGTTAAGAGTTAAAAGTTACAGTATTACTGTAGAAACCTAACTAAATTTACATCTAAGAATGTTGGTCCGAGAGTTAAGGCAAGAGACGAAAGGAAAAGTCTAAGCAAAGTACCCACCAAGGCCAGGAAGAGCCGCTTAGGGGAACATGCTGGACCCTTGATCGTCCAGATTAACATTATCCGCAACCTACAGATGGCAAATTTAATTAGGAATCTTAAAGGTAATACAGCAACTCAATCTCAAACCTTAAGAGTTGAAAATAAGGAAGAGATCATCATAAATGATATTGAACATCATATACAAACTTGGAATATTCCTAAGATATCGATAAAAGATATTTACCAAAAAGGAACATTGAAATTCAAATTAGGTTATGCTATAAAAACAGTAGAGGAAAGTCTATCAGTCACTCAAAACCAAGAAGACTTTCAACTATTATCAGGAAAAATTATTGAAAAACATAAAGAAAATAATTATAAATATTTACACATACTATATGTTGTGACTAGATGATTGAAATCAATTTCATCTGTATTTGAATTTTGATGAGATAAATTTTGTAATTCTAATATTTTAATTCTATTTTTTAATTGATGAACCTCTCTTTTAACTTCATTGATTTCATGTTTCAGTTCTGAAATAGACGGATCTTCTTGTTTAGTGAGAGAAAAGGTGGTACAATTCTATTACTAACCACTGTGTATGATTGTGATTGCCTATTTTGATACTAAATACTATTTTGAATTGCATTGAATAACATCACACGTTTATAAAAACTCTTATATAAACTCCAATTTGTACAGATACATTGGAAAGAAAACTGTAAGAGAACTTACACAAACTGTATACAAACTATAAAAGTAACAAACTGTAAAAACAAACAAACTGTAAAACAAACTTACTGTGTACATATGCAATAACTGGAAAAGAGTTTCCAGTGTTGAGGGCAATATGAAGGGAGAGAGTGAAGATTACAATCACACATGCTAGGAATATTTAGAAGGAGGAAAAGATAGAACCTGGAATTCAAGGTAAATTTTGTGACCTACTATTCATGAGCTATGAGGTCAGGATAGCTGTTGTATTGGATGGATCAGGTGAAAGACAGAAGAGGAACTTCTGAGAGAAGAGCTGTGAAGAATTTAGATGAGAAGAGAAGTTCAGAGAGAGAGAGAGAGAGATCAGAAGAGAACGTTTGAGAAGGAGCTCTTGAGCGACCTGTCTTCTTTGAAGAAGGGGAAGGCCTTATATAGGCGAGAGGAGATTTCTTCCTGACGAAGGAAGCAAGAGAGGATAAGGCCAGGACAAAAGGTGAAAAGAAGATGAGACTTAAAGTAAGATGCTGTCGGAGGAAGAAAACAAAAACCAAAAAGAAAAGCAAAAAGTTGTTTGTCTTTGTCGGCGGAAGTGGACAAAAGTGCAACAGGTAATAGTAAGTCTTTTGGCATCACATGTTGCTACAGTGTCGGCAACTTTGTCGTTTCATGTCGGTGAGCACAGTAATAACATCTTTGAATAGTATTGGTTTGTCGTTTATGTCAGTGGATGGCATCTTGAAACAGTAGTCATTTGTCGTATATTGGTGAGTCTTGTCGGTCATAATTTTGGCAGCAACTGGTCATGGTCTTTAGCTGCATTCATCTGGATCATCTTCTTCTTCTTCGGGGTCCGTTTCTTCCAGGGGAAAGTATTTATTGTTATGAGCTGGTGATGACTGTACTGTCTCATCTGATGAGACCAGCTTTCTTCCTGCTTCTGCAAAGATTTCCTTCATTTGGTTTTCAAGAGTTTCTTTGGAGGCATTAGGGTTGGTTTGTAGCATATTTCTCAAATAAGTATGGAAGTCAAAGGAAGTATTGACAGTATTATGTCCACTCGGATTAGGATTATATATAGGTTTTTGTGAAGGTATACGTTTGGGAACTATGGTTGTGGGGTCTATATTGAAGATATCCCACCATTTTACTGAGATGGGTTTTTTCAAGACGTGGGATATAGATATGGTCGGCTGTATTATTGACAGAGATTGAGTTTTCCCATTTCATAATCCATGGGAGTTGGTATAATGCAACAAAGTACAGGTGATTGTCTGTATTATTATCACTATTATTGAATATAACAAATTGTTCCTGCACTTTTTGAAAAGCAGGAGGTAAAATTGCAGTAGTTGATCCCCAAACTAAAAACCAATTTTTAAACCAATTGGGGAACCGTTCGAAAAGGGGTAATCGAAATTGAATATATCAGCTATGAGTGTTATTTGAACTTTGGTAATAAAACATTTTATGCCAGGCTTCTATGTACTCTGCATACTTGTAATATTTGTACGAAAAATCAGGATTATGTAATTTTTTGCCCTTGGTAGAATTGCAACCCCACTCCTCATAAGAAAGCAATTTCTTGATCTGTATTTTTTAATATGCAATTATTCTGGTATTTTGCAGGTAGTAATGGACAATAGAGATGGACCTTGTTTCCATAAGAATGGCATCATAATACTCATGAGTTTTGACTCCAATCTTAGATCTCATAGAAAAAATTACAGATCTAGAAGAAAAAAGATCTGTGATTACCAAATTTATTAATTTAGCTAAAACAAAAGGAAAAGCACCTCCTATTAGTAAAACACCTGATGAATATGATTTTGCCTCTATTATGAAAAGAGTTAGTGAACAATATCTCACTAAACAAAAAGAACCGTCTATTTCAGAACCGAAACATGAAACCAATGAAGTTAAAAGAGAGGTTCATCAACTAAAAAATAGAATTAAAATATTAGAACTACAAAATTTATCTCATCGTAGCAATTCCTCTCGCAATGAGAAACGCCCTTTGACAATAATACCATTTGAAGGTGACAACCCGCCTTTGGCGACCCTTTCACCTTCCATTTTACTTATTCACCAAATCACATATCCAAACACTATTACATCCACTCCAGCCTACACTCCAGCTCAAGCAAGGTCAACCCAAAGACCTAATGTTCCTCGTTCTTCCTTTATTGAAAGAGCATATCTCATAGATATTACAATAGATGACCACCATACTAGTATGATTCCTATCAAACTTGCTCCATTATATCTTATAAACCATTTGAATCCAACCAATGGAGTCAAAACTCATGAGTATTATAAAGCCATTCTTATGGAAACAGGGTCCATCTCTGTTGTCCATTACTACTAGCAAAATACCAGAATAATTACATATTCAAAAATACAGATCAAGAAATTGCTTTTTTATGAGGAGTGGGGTTGCAATCCTGCACAGGGCAAAAAATTACATAATCCTGATTTTTCGTCCAAATATTACAAGTATGCCGAGTACATAGAAGCCTGGCATAAAATGTTTTATTACCAAAATACAAATAACACTCATAGCTGGTATATTCAATTTCGATTACCCATTTTCGAACGGTTCCCCAATTGGTTTAAAAATTGCTTCTTAGTTTGGGGATCAACTACTGCAATTTTACCTTCTGCTTTCCAAAAAGTGTAGGAACAATTTGTTATATTCAACAATAGTGATAATAAGACAGACAATCACCTGTACTTTGTTGCTCTATACCAACTCCCATGGCTTATGAAATGGGAATACTCAATCTCTGTCAATAATGCAGCCGATCATACCTATATCCCACGTCTTGGAAAAACCATCTCAGTAAAATGGTGGGATATCTTCAATATGGACCCCACAACCATAGTTCCCAAATGTATACCTCCACAAAAACCTATATATAATCCCAATCCGAGTGGACATAATACTGCTAATACTTCCTTTGACTTCCCTGCATATTTGAGAAATATGCTACAAACCAACCCTAATGCCTTCAAAGAAACTCTTGAACAACAAATGAAGGGAATCTTTGCAGAAGCAAGAAGAAAGTCGGTCTCATCAGATGAGACCGTACAGTCCTCACCAGCTCATAACAATAAATACTTTCCCCTGGAAGAAACGGACCCCGAAGAAGAAGAAGATGATCCAGATGAATGCAGCCAAAGACCATGACCAGTTGCTGCCAAAATTATGACCGACAAGACTCACCAATATACGACAAATGACTACTGTTTCAAGATGCCATCCACCGACATAATCGACAAACCAATGCTATTCAAAGATGCTATTACTGTGCCCACCAACTTGAAACCACAAAGTTGCCGACACGGTAAAACATGTGATGCCAAAAGACTTACTATTACCCGATGCTCTTTTGTTCAATTCCGCCGACAAAGACAAACAACTTTTTGCTTTTCTTTTTGGTTTTTGTTTTCTTCCTCCGTCAGCATCTTCTTTAAGTCTCGTCTTCTTTTCACCTTTTGTCCCGACCTTATCCTCTCTTGCTTCCTTCGTCAGGAAGAAATCTCCTCTCGCCTATATAAGGCCTTCCCCTTCTTCAAAGAACGCAGGTCGCTCAGGAGCTCCTTCTCAGACGTTCTATTCTGATCTCTCTCTTTCTCTCTCTGAACTTCTCTTCTCATCTAAATTCTTCACAGCTCTTCTCTTAGAAGTTACTCTTCTGTCTTTCACCTGCTCCATCCAATACAATAGCTATCCTGACCTCATAGCTCATGAATACCAGGTCACAAAATTTGCCTTGAATTCTAGGTTCTATCTTTTCCTCCTTCTAAATATTCTTAGCATGTGTGATTGTAATCTTCACTCTCTCCCTTCATATTATCCTCAACACTAGAAACTCTTTTCCAGTTATTGCATATGTACACAGTAAGTTTGTTTTACAGTTAGTTTGTTTTTACAGTTTGTTACTTTTACAGTTTGTCTACAGTTTGTATAAGGTTTCTTACAATTTTCTTTCCAATGTATCTGTACAAATTGAAGTTTATATAAGAGTTTTTATAAACGTGTGATGTTATCCAATACAATTCAAAAAAGTATTTAGTATCAAAATAGGCAATCACAACCATACACAGTGGTTAGTAATAGATATATCAGTCATACCTTTCATTTGCATAATCCTATTCTGTCTCAATTATTATAAAATCTTACAAGAAATAGTAAAGTATAATAGCTTACTATTCACATACTTACTTTAAACAATATCAAAAGATTCACTGAAAATTCACTGTAGATCCCGACCGTTTTGGTATCAGAGCCAAACAGTAAAAACAGTGAACAGTTAAGAGTTAAAAGTTACAGTATTACTGTAAAAACCTAACTAAATTTACATCTAAGAAAGTTGGTCCGAGGGTTAAGGCAAGAGACGAAAGGAAAAGTCTAGGTAAAGTACCCGCCAAGGCTAGGAAGAGCCGCTTAGGAGAACACGTTGGACCCTTGATCATCCAGATTGCCATTATCCGCAACCTACAGATGGCAAATTTAATTAGGAATCTTAAAGGTAATACAGCAACTCAAAATCAAACCTTAAGAGTTAAAAATAATGAAGAGATAATCATAAATAATATTGAACATCATATACAAAATTCGAATATTCCTAAGGTACCGATAAAAGATATGTACCAAAAAAGAACATTCAAATTCAAATTAGGTTATGCTATAAAAACAGTAGAGGAAAGTCTATCAGTCACTCAAAACCCAGAAGACTTTCAACTATTATCAAGAAAAATTATTGAAAAACATAAAGAAAATAATTATAATTATTTACACATTGGATTAATACAAATAGCCATTAAACCATTAACCCGTTTAGGGTTGAAACACTTGGAAAATTATCAGCAGAAATATGTGCTGAAGGATTAGCTTGATGTACTGATCTTAAACTCAAAAGACAACTTGATAAATAACAAATTACCAAGCGAAAAGAACTTGGTGATTTTTGTGAACAATTTGGTTATCATTTAGATAGAAAAAATGCTAAACCTGAAAAGTTATATAAGAAAAAGAAAAAATATAAGAAAGAAAAATATATATCAGATAAACTACTTAACAAATTTAAAAAATCTAAACAAAAATTTATAAAAAAGTTTTCTCCCAATACTAAACATAAAATGAAACTTCCAGTATGTTACAAATGTAGAAAAGTTGGCCATTACAAACTCCAATGCAAATTAAAAAAGAAAATAGAATCATTACACCTAGATGAATCAATCAAATCAAAATTATATAATATAATCAATTATGATACAACCTCCTCAGATTCTACTGAATCACTTATAGGAAATATCCAAGATGACGATCTAATATGGACAGAGCCATCTGATTCTTCTACTGATACAGAATCATCTCATCAAATGGAAGAATCCACTTGCACTTGTCCTATACCCTCACATAACACCAATACAAGACAATGGACAGCCAGAAATGAACAAAATCAAGAAATAATTTATACTGAAAGTGATGCAGTAAATACTTTAATATATACTATTACGCTACATTTCGTAGGAAGTACAGCCCTATTAGCAGCAAGATCAGAAGATTTGTTGTCTAATCTTCGCTGTCCTACTTTATCCCATTAAACAACAAATTACCAAGCGAAAAGAATTTGGTGATTTTTGTGAGCAATTTGGTTATCATTTAGATAGAAAAAGTATTAAACCTGAAAAGTTATATAAGAAAATGAAAAAATACAAGAAAGAAAAATATAGATCAGATAAACTACATAACAAATATAAAAAATCTAAACAAAAATTTATAAAAAAGTTTTCTCCCAATACTAAACATAAAAAGAAACTTCCAGTATGTTACAAATGTGGAAAAGTTGGCTATTACAAACACCAATGCAAATTAAAAAAGAAAATAGAATCATTACACCTAGATGAATCAATCAAATCAAAATTATATAATATAATCCATTATGATACAACCTCCTCAGATTCTACTGAATCACTTATAGAAAATATCCAAGATGACGATCTAATATGGACAGAGTCATCTGATTCTTCTACTGATACAGAATCATTTCATCAAATGGAAGAATCCAATTGCACTTGTCCTATACCCTCACATAATTTTCATATGCTTACCCAATAACATAATTTAATCTTAGATCTCATAGAAAAAATTAAAGATCCAGAAGAAAAAAGATCTGTGATTACCAAATTTATTAATTTAGCTAAAACAAAAGCAAAAACACCTCCTATTAGTAAAACACCTGATGAATATAATTTTGCCTCTATTATGAAAAGAGTTAGTGAACAACATCTCACTAAACAAAAAGAACCGTTTATTTCAGAACTGAAACATGAAATCAATGAAGTTAAAAGATAGGTTCATCAATTAAAAAATAGAATTAAAATATTAAAATTACAAAATTTATCTCATCAAAATTCAGATACAGATGAAATTGATTTCAATCATCTAGTCACAACATATAGTCATAATCTACCAGAAGATAAACCAAAAACCTCAGAAACTAAACCATTTCTAGTCACAGAACAAACTTTTCTGTGACTCTGATAGACAAAATTATGATTAAAAAATGGTTTGTTCAAGTCACTATTATTGTCGCTGAAGATTATCGATTTCAAACATCAGCTTTAATAGATTCAGGTGCTGATCATAATTGCATCAATGAAGGATTAGTACCAGCAAAATATTTTGACAAAACAACTCAAATCCTAAATATTGCAGATGGCAGTAGACTCTTTATAAATTATAAACTATTTAATGCTTCTGTTTGTAATAATCGTCAATGTATCAACACACCATTCATCATGTTCAAAAGACTAAGCCAATCTGTTATTCTTGGAGTCCCATTTCTTACATTACTATATCCTCATATGAACATATGAGCCCAACGGCCCAGATTGAATATGGGCCGATCTGACGATCACATATGTCCGATAATATTTGAATTTTTTTTTTACAAATTCAAATCACTTAAAATTTTAGGTGTGTATTCTTCTCATTAAAGCGCACCTAATAAAAATATAAAACAAGTTATTCGTAAAAATGAAATGATCAAAATACCCCCTAAAGCTTTTCAGGGGTATTTTGGTCAATTTATTTCATGTAAAATAATATTTTGATATTTTTTAAAGATCATCTATTTTTTATGAATACAAATCTAAAATTTCAAGTGATTTGGATTTGTATAAAAAAAAACTAAAATTCAAACACAGCCGAACATCCGTGATCGTCAGATCGGCTCAGATTCAATCTGAGATGTTGGGCTCATATATTCAATATGAGCTAATGGGCTAATCCCATCTTTTCTATATATATATATATATATATA
>NW_006498103.1:68896-104942 GCF_000471905.2 Amborella trichopoda
CTTATTAAAGCTCAAATAATGAAAGGATCCAAGTATATGGCATTGCCTCATATTAACAACATGAAATTTCACATATACTACAATATGACTTTTGCACTATTATTAGGAAAAAAATCGAAAAGAGCCTGATAAGCCACATTTCCAATGGTAACTATATCATCATTGTCTAAGATTTGGAACCCCCGCAAGACCATTGTATAACACAATTTTTAGATTGATTGTTTGGAGAGATATGTACAAAAGACACAATTTATGGATGGCCTCATTCCTACCCGTGCAAATTAAATATAGTTAATGGAAAGTTACGAATTAGCGTTAGAAAAGGAATCTCTCCAAACCCATCACTAGTCAGCATGGGTCAAATTTTGTTCCTAGATTATCATCACCATCCAAATCTTATCATAATATTTAGGGTAGGCTATATGCAACATGTTCCTCTATTCTTCTCTATCAATTATTTTGTTTCTCTGATACTACTTAAATGTACCATTCCAAAACTACCCTCAAAGTTTTCAAGAATAAAGAAAATGAGGCTACTTAGGGGCTTCTTGACAAGAATAAATTTATTTTTTGAAAATTTTAGGGCACGTTTGTTTCATGTGAAAATAATTCTCAGTTTTCACATGAAAGAATTCCCTCATATAGTTAGGTGTGGATATGAAAATTCTATTTGGTGTGATAGAATTCCCAGTCCCAGTGCATCTTTTCACACTAATTAACAATTAATTGGTGTAAAAAGATTCTCACACCTAACCACATGAGACAATTTTTCACATGAAAATATTTTTATGTGAACCAAACATGCACTCATTTATTAGCTAATAGCTTACTTTCAAAAATCAATATTCATTTATAAGATTTCTTCTAATAGCTAATAAATAGTTTATGGATATATAATTTAATTTCCCATGAATCCTCAATTAGGAGTGTTAAATGGGATGGCTTGACCTGGTGCTCGGTTAAGTCAACTCAAACCAAGTATGGGTCTAAATGAGCCCCAATGGGTCAAGTCTGAGTCTAAGGGTTCATAATCTAATTTACTCAAGGCCCATCCTTGGAACCTTTGGCATTGGGTCCAGGTTAGGTTCAAATAACCAGTAAGTTCCTGGGTCCATCAACCGAACCTGGTAGGTCTGGTCCAAGTCCGACGAATCTCCTCATCCCTATCCAAACCAAAACATACCTGGATTGCATAAAATGAGCATCAAACCCAACTCTGTTTAATTGATCATTCCATACTGATAAAGTGAATTCTTGGTTGATATATATTGCATTTCATATGTACTAATCAACCCCAAGGTTGTGGTTTATATAAGGCATCAATCTTAACCAATCAAAGTATGGTCTACCTATAAGCCTTGTCAAAAGATATAGTTCTGGTGTTGAAAACCCCTACGATAGCCCTAAAATCTATTTTCAATCCTAATTATAAAAATAAAGCTCCAAAAATAGTGCTGGTCGAGTAAATTTATATGCATTTGAAAATTTTGAAAATAAATTGTCTAAATAATGTCTTACAAGATGCACACTCTTTAGGACTTAAAAACCTACATATTTTAATATTCATATATCTTGAAGTCGAAATGATTACTTGGAGGGTTATCTAATATCACATCAACCTTCTACGATGAAATTTTGAGTTGTGTTTTGTTTGTAGTACAATGTCGACATCTTATATAAACCTTTTTCCTTATACAACATATTTGCATATTTGTATTGTCGCGATATTTATAGTCTATATCAACTAAATAAACAAGGTTCCTTAATAACTTTATAAGCCCTGTTTACTACTCAAGGTGGCGCCATACATTGATACATTAATCGACCATTATTACAGGTCCCTGATTACTAGAAATCATAATTGAAAAAAAGCTACAAAAAAAAAAAACTTGGGAAAAATTCTCTAAAATCATAATCCCAAATAACCCTTGTGGTCCATGAGAAGCCTAGATACTCCCTCCAAGTAAAAAAGAAAAAAAATGTTTAAACCCCCTACATTTTTTTTATTGCTCAAATTATAAAATTTATCTTTTTTTATTTTTCTAGCGGTCCCTTCATCGAAACATGGGAAAAACTCACTATTTCTTTCACTCCCTTTTTTGCTTTGAACCTCTTCCTATATTCCTAGATTTTAGAGAGAGATATCAACTTTGTAGTTTGAGGAAATATCCCCATATGTCTTATTTTTAGGTTTCATTTTTTGATAAACTCAAAGTTTTAAAATATATATTCTAACCCCCTGACCACTTTAAATTTATTTTTTAACCTAAACAAATGTGAGAACACATGCTATTTCTAAACCCAATCATTTCTTTTTCTTCACCTATATAGTCCAAACTTCTCTCTTTCATGTGTCTCTCCTCCCGTGTTTCTCCAAACACTTCTATCTCTCTTCCTGGTAACGTCTCATCTCCATAAAGCCCGTCTCTCTTTCTAAAAATTTGGGAGGATGGCTTTTAGAGAAGGTATGTCTTTTTAGATTTTTTTGGCTTAAAAAAATAAATTTAAATTAGGTCAAGGGGTTAGAAGAAATAAAATCTACAAATTTTACGTCACAAGATATCTCTTAAAACTTTAGGTCTTTTGTGAAATGAAACCTAAAAATAAGATGTATGGAGATATTTTCCCCTTTTTTTCTTTGATTTAAAAACATATTTAGGCATTAGATCTCCTAACCAGTTATTTTTGTAAGTGGGTTGGTTATTGGATCTTTCACTCAAACTGGTCTTTTCAAATGCGAGTTGGGTACAAACCTTGAATGTCCGAACCCAGCCCGCAGTTAAAAATGTATGGCAAGTAGATTCCAACATCTCTGGTCTGAATCAATCTTTCACTAGAAAAATAACCTTGGTTTAGACATTAGATGTCTGAACTGGGGGCAATTTATAAATTAGAAAAACATGAAAAAGTTACACTAGAGCTTCAAATAAAAAATATACTGGAGTTTTTCTAAATATTAAAATTATAATAGGATTCTTCCTCAAATTTTCCCCTAATCAATTCTTCCCATCTAATCAAATAATATAATTAGTTCGAGAGGAACATCTTTTCCTAGTAAAATGTCCATAGTTAATGAGAAACTTAGTAAGAATAAAAAAACAAACCCAATAAGATAAAAATATTAGCAAAATCTTCAATCATTTAGTTATTTTTTTCTCGGAATATTGGGAAAGTCCATAAGTCAACAATCCGGTTTTACCGAGAACTTGCATGCTTTCAAATAGCAGTGGCATGGGGCAGATGGTCATGCCATGAAGAGCCTGGGTCTTGGCACATAATTTGGCCCGAGGGTCAGCCCAGGCTTGGCCACCTCGTCTTGAGGGCTGCGCTAGGCCTGGACCAAGGGTTGGCTTGGCTCAGCTCAACTAAATTTTTTTTATTATTTATTTTTATTTTTTAAGTTGTATTAAACGTAACCCGACATAGATTTTTCTTAATTATTTCTTCATTTCCAAAGAAATCCAATCATCTTTGAAAATACTTTCTTTATATTTTTTCAAATCACTTAAGAACCAAAAATCGAATCATCTTTGAAAATACTCATTTGATAATTCTAAAGTGGATCCCAAAATGAAGCTAACAAAACATCTTGAGTAGCTCTTTTGCTCGAAGCACTTGCGCTCAAATCTCACACAATCCAAACTAGGGATGGCAATGGACCTGGTCAGATCTGGGACCTTACAGGTAGACCCGACCTCGGGTCTGGGTACCGATGGTTTGATCTAGGTCTAAAACTTGGACCCGTACACTATTCGGGTTTGGATCCGGGTCCAGCTGAAACCGACCGGTACCCGACCTTTAGAGATAAAATACTTTACTTTAAGCCCTATTTGTTTGGGTGTATTAAGTATCATATACAATAAGAACTTATAGTCATCTTTAGCTATTAAATACAAATAAGACGGTTGGGAATCTAATGGCGGGTGATTGTGACCGTGCTGCCAATAATATGGATATATGATAGTAAAACATAGAGTTAAAAATAATCTCATAGTCATAGAGTGGCAATGGACCCAACTAGACTTGGGACCCAATGGGTATGGGTATGGGTCCAATTTTGGGACCCGACAAGTCTATGTCCAAAACCTTGACTATTTAGGTCCGGGTCTAGCCTCACCCGACCCGTTGCCACCCCTACTCCAAACTAGTGTTTGCAAAATTAGTTGAGTAGTTTCTACTCAACTGAGTTACTCGGGCTTGGGCCCTTGTTTAGCCTGAGTTGTCTCGAGTTTGGTGTCCAACTCAAGGATATTAAAGACATTAAAAAAAATTTATAAAAAAAGGGAATGTATTTGGGATATATTATTTTATGTTTTCTATCACGTTGCCAAAGATTGGAAAGTATCTTGGATGCAAATACTTATTTTTACAGTTTTCCCATCCTTTATGGATTATTTCAAAAAAATACCCCAAGTCAAAAGTTGATTTTTTAGAATCTATTTTTTATAAATTTTTAATATCATTTTGAAATGTTTTGCTTAATTTTACTTTCAATATATATTTTTTATTTTTTGGATTTTTTATTTTTGTTGACCTTTTTTTGCTGCTACAGTACTTGACACTAATTCAGCCGAGTTACTCACAATCAGCCCGATTAATCAGCTCCGGTCGAGACCGATTACTCGATCAGAGTCGCACTTTCTAACACTGCTCCAAACCCATTCTAGTGCAGTGAAGCGCCTTACCAAACCATCTCCAAATAATATGGTATATATTAGATGATTAGCTTATAATTTATGCCAAAAGATATAATGCCCTCGCATTTAAAACCTTTTTTTATATTTCTTTTAACCTCTTTTTTTTTCTTTTTATACCATTCAACACTAATTATGTTGAGTTACTCGGACTCAGCCCGAGTAAACGGCTCAGGCCAAACGGATTACTCGATCCGAGTCGCACTTTCTAGCACTGCTCCAAACCCATCCTAGTACAGTGTAGTGCCTTCTCAAACCCATCTCTAAATAATATGGTATATATTTATACTGCCTTCGCATTTACTCCCTCTCGTAAAACGTAACTTAGGTTTATCTTTTGGACCCCAAGTTTTGTGGATATAATCCTTTGAACCGAGGGACCAACCCAAAAAGAAACATTCAAATCCCATCTTTGGAGGGCATGATATCATCTATGAACCGAGGGACCAACCCAAAAAGATATGTGCTTGAAAAAAATATCATCTTAAAATTGAACAGGGCCTCTAATCTTTGGAGGGCATGATCCTTTTTTTTTTTTTGTGTAGTTCAGTGATAAGAATTGACTTTGAGATGTAGTATTGGGCATGAAGAACTCAAACTTTATTTTTCCTTTTTTGAAAATATCTTGTGATTCTTAGATAGATCTCAAAATTTCATGTCAAAAAAATCATCCCAAATAGCTCTTTTGCCTCCTAAGGGAGCATACCATACACCCTCTTCATTTATTAGGGAAAATAAAGGGAATAGTTTATATAAGGTGTCAATCTTATTATACACAAGTAAAGCACACCTCTAAAACTCAATAAAAAAGGTTATTCACATGCCGAAAAACCTTCCAATTGATCAATTCGGCCTCAAGATATATGGATGTTGAAAAAAAGGATTTTGAGTCCTATAAATATGGCATCGTGCAATGTATTATTTGAACCGTTTATTTTCAAGTTTTATGAGATTTATAGATCTGCTCAATCTACACTATTTTTTTAAGCCTTAAATTTCAATAATTAAATATGAAGACATATTTTTAGGCTATCACAAGAATTTTTTACATTAAAATAACATCTTTGGACACCATTTAGAAGTGCGCTTTAATTTTGATTGTTTAAGGCCACAAACCGCATCCGAAAATAAATTTGACCCTATGGCACTATCCCATCTTTAATAACACCCATCTTTCATAGTAGCGAAAAGTTTATATAAGGTTGCAACTTTAAAATGTAGAATTAAAGATGCACCTCAAAAATCCAGCGGAAATGGTTGTTTTAATGTTGAAAACCCCTCCAATTGATCATCTTGATGTATGAAATTTCATATGTTTATTGATCTACTTGATTTTAACCAATTTTAAAATTTAAAATTTTATAATTAAATATAAAAATAGATTTTAAAATAGTCATAATAATTTCTTACATCAAAATTATACGCTATAATAAAATTTGGAGGTGCACCTTAATTGGATTGTTTAAGGTTGCAACCTGACAGAAACCACACCCATAATAGTATGATATATATTAAATTTTGATTAGATATCTAGCTTGAGGATGGAGCCTTTATATAAAGTTGTAGGCAGACAGGAGATTCTTCCATTTGGCTTCTAATTGGATAATAAAAATGCGGAACTTCACTTTGAGAAAAATAAGAAATGCAGCACTTTCACGAGTCTTGAGATTTCGTATCAAACAAATTATAATCAATTTATCTGTCTAACTTTAATATTGCTACGAGAGCATTTATCTTTATTACAAAAGAGGCCACAATAACTACTTGCCGTTGGATGTGAAATTGGATGAATTAGGCTCTGTCACAAAGTTTGCGAATAGTTTCTGGAATTTTGAGTCTAATAAATGACACATTCACAAGTACTTGATTTGAAATCTAATGTACATGAGTGATTATGACATCTTTGTATAAAAGTAAAAAAATGATATTTCTATAAGGCCTAGGTTTTATAAAAATAAAATAAAACCTTACCTCAAATCCTTGTCCGGAAAGTACTTTCGGCAACGAAAATCTTCATGATGACTCTAAAATCAATTTTCAATACGAAATTCAAAAGTAAAAAAATGGTACAGATCTTGTGGATCTATGAACATTTATTTTTATGGCAAAATAGACGGTCTAGATAATTTTTTACAATATACACTATTTTTAAAGCTTGAATCCTTTTTTTTTTTTTTTTCACAACCATAACGTTCAAACCAAGATAATCGATGTAAAAATTTTCTAATGCTTGAATTGTAATTTTCAATGAGTTATGAGGAAAGGCTTTAGTTATTTTAAAAGGGTTGCAGCCTTATCAAACTGTTTTCCAAAAGTAAATAATCTATTTATATATTTTTTTTAAGGAAAATTGTTTTATGTAGGCTGGACCACATTTCTACTTATGAGGTCTATAAGTATAAAGCATCAATCTTAATGATAGATGCAAATATGTGGTCCATCTAAAAACAATTGAAACTAACAGTCCAAATGTTTTTTTAATATAATTATTATTTCTAGTTCTTAAAATTTATTTATTTTTTCATATTCTTGATCTTCATATTAGAGATTACATATTTTTAAAATTAAATCCAAAAATTCATCTCAAAAATAGATTTATTAAGGGGCTCACATTTCTACTTGTGTGGGCTTGGGCCGCATGCTAATTGTCTCATTTTTCTAATGGAAAATTGTTTTATGAGTTAATAGGTGCAATAACCTGCTGACTCTTCAACGTCCGTCTTTTAAGATGAACGTTGTGTAAAACGCATGGGGTTAAATCAAATATAAACAGCGTCAAAAATATCCCCAAGCACATTTTAAAATTCATTGATCTAAGATGAATTTTAGAGGGCAGCCGCACGGGTATATATGAATGGGTTGAAACCCTATTTTTTTATAAATAAAATTAGGAAAAATTGCTTAAAACCCCTAAATATAAGCTTTTTTTCTCACTTTACACGGCCTAATTTTTTTTAACATATTTTTTTCAAAATCAACTTTTTTTGGCTAATACATCCAATAAAAAAAGTTTATTTTATTTATAACGAAAATACCTTTTTCGGACATAAATCATTTTCGAATCCCAATAAAAAGAAAACGCCGGATCACACTTGTAAAATGCTGGACTGTTTACTTCAAAACGTAAGACTGCCCCTTCAAAATGTCATACGACCACTTTAAAACGCCAGAGCCTTCAAAATGCCGGATCGTTGTATCAAAACGCCGCATTGCCTATTTCTTCGATTCCCGGACCCTCACAATGAAACATGGGACCGCTGTTTCAAAACGTTGCACTACCTATATCTCCAATCCACGGACCCTCACAATGAAACGTCGGACCACCCATTGCAGTAAAATAATCGTCGGATCGCCTCTTCTAAACACCAAAACGCTTCCTTTAAACACGGATCGTCCTCTCCAATAAAAATAATTTATTAGATAAGAAAAAGATATTTTCGTAATTGCCACTTTTAAACACGGGACCGCCCTCTCCAATAAAAATAATTTGTTAGATATGAAAAGGATATTTTTGTTAAAAAAAAAATATTTGTATTGAGGTATTATTTAGAAAAACATGTTAAAAATTGGGTTGGGGTAAAGTGTCTAAAAAGTACATATTCGGGTTTATAAGCAATTTTCCATTAAAAATTCTACTTAAAAGTCCACGTCACAAATGGAAGAGAACGGCATTAAATTTCTTATTTTCTCACTCCTCTAACACCTGGTGGTTTGAGGGTGGATCACAGAGCTTCAGAGTTGCAGCAATGGCGGCGATGATGTCTATGAGCACCGGAATCCATTACCCAACAAAACCTGACCTCAAGAAGAGGAGCTTCAAGGCTTCTGCTTCTACGAGAATTCATAGGTTGATAGAGGAGCAGGGCGCTGTTCTAATGCCTGGTTGTTATGACGCTCTCTCGGCCGCCATTGTTGAGAAGTCTGGTTTCTCTGCTGGTTTCATCTCTGGTTATGCTCTCTCTGCTTCTCTCCTTGGAAAGCCGGACTTCGGGTTGCTAACGTAAAGAACCCACTTGCTCATTGCCCTTTTCTTGTTTTTTTTTTTTATGCATTTTTGTGGAGATTTGTTCGGTTTCTCAGTTGGATAATTGAATATAGTCATTGTTTTTGTTTATTTGGATAATTGAATATAGTCATTGTTTTTGTTTATTTATTATTGGGTTTTTAAGTGTTGCATGATTTCATTGTTTTTCACTTCTTTTCTGATTTTATTCGAGGCTTTCAGTTTTTTTTCCGATGGAGTAATTGCATTGTCCATGGTTTTATTTATTTATAAATGTAGGCCTCTAAAGATGGCATGCTGATGCAATTTTACCAGTATGCTAATATCCTTTCTTTGTTTTCTATTGCGCTATCTTCTTTGTTTAATGCATTTGGCCAAACTTGGACTTCCTTTTTTTTATATACATTGTTTTAGTCATTTGCTAATTTTTATTTATTTATCGTGTTCTTAGCCTCCAAAGGTGCTGCATATTTCTAGTAATTTTTCCTTTTCTTTTTCAGATTCATTTTGTCGAGAACTGGTTTGTTGTTTTTTTGTTGATTGAAATATTCATGGTTTATGTGTATATTGATTTAATCGATCATTATGTTTTCCATGCATTTATTTTTTCATTTTTGTACATAGTCCATATCAGATTTTTTTTCCTTGTATTCGTTTTGGGTAGTTCAACTATTCATTGTTTCAGGACTCTAGAGATGGCTATGTTTTATTATTGACCTGTATTCCTTTCTTGTGCATTGTCAAAATCTATGATTTTTTCTTTGCGTGATTGAATTGCTCCTTGTTTTATTTGTTTCATTACGTGTTGGGTTCTTAGGCCTCCAGAGATGGCTGAAACTGCTCGCTTTGTGTGTGCTGCGGCTCCTGGAATTCCCATCATTGCTGATGCAGGTAAGCTCATGCATTTTGGTTTTTGATTTCATGTTATTCCGTCTCTATTATATTCCTTCTTCTTCTCTTTTCTCTTGGGATTGCTTTTTTGTTTAAAAAGAATGCTCCTATAAGAAAATTGGTGTGTGGATTAGAGTTTCTATTCTATGTTTCTTTTGGAGCATATCTTTTTCTAAGAAATCAGAAAACTTGGCATGGATGGATTTTTCTCTTTCATTTTATTATGTTACATAGAGGGCATTTGTGTGGTTAACTTCTGCAATTGTTTCGTGATGTGAGTGAATTTGTGCAATATCAGGATTATGATCTTGAAATGTTAATGTTTTAACATGTAGGCTTTGGCATTGTACTAAAAAAACCAGTCATAGATTTTATGAGGAATGTACTTTTAATAGAAGTTTTTTTTTGGCATTTTTCTCTAATTATACTTCAGTTTAGAGGTAGAATATCTTGACAACCTGTTCCAATGTGTTTGGCACAGTTTTCTATTCCTGTTCAATTCTCTCTTTAGATGGTATATGATTTGATTTTCATCAGAGTACCTGCAGACACACCATGTTTTATCTCTCCTTATCAAGGTCGTTTTCTTCAGAAGGCACTGATGTTTGGAGCTTATCTGTGATGGGATAGAACTCATGGATTCTATTAGCTTACTTACCCCAAAAAAAAAAAAAATCCTATTAGCTTACAGGCTTGTCAACTCTACGATTAGGTGTCAAACTCACCATTGGCTTACCTTGTCACTTGGAGGTAATATGACCATGTCAACTAGAATGTTGGTAGACTTGATGAGGATCATAGGGTTTGGCTATATGTGAATCAGATTGAAATGGACTTGTGTTTTACTGGTTTCATCCTTCATTCTTGGCATAGAGAGACTTCTTTGGGCCCAAGTGTTTGGGTTTTGGGTTCAGGGTGTCTTTATGTTCCCTCCTCTCTATCTCCTTGGCTGAAGGTTCCATAGTAGTTAATGAGAAGTGATCTGGCACAATTTTGCCAAAGGATTATTGGATATTCCTGAGGACATTTTATCTATTCACAGCACTCTACTGATCAAAATCCTAAAATTGAGATTGTTGTATGTCTCATTTCACTATGCAGCCCGTAAACTACAAATGTAAAGCACAATTGGACCATGAAAGCTTATGGAAAAAAATAAAGAAAAAAGTGCCACTTGTTGTGCAACTATGGTTTGATTAGCAGCTGTTATGGGAAGTTCACTCGCCATATGATTTAGGTCCAACTTGGCCAAAGGTCAGGTGAATCAATGTCACTCTTGACATGTCAGTCTGATTTGCTTGAGTCTAGGTGACTCAAGTTTATTGAACCCTGAATCTTCATTGAATATTACACATGATCTTATAGGATTGATGTTATTTTTCTTCGGACAACAATGTTTTTGCATGAACTCCTTATGCCTAAATTTTGAATTTTCTGTCCTGTACAAATAAAGCCTTGCTTATACGCTTGCCAGTTTTATTTATTAAATAATATTAGTTTTAGTTATAGCATTTATGTTATCACGTAATATGTCTCTGTAAATCAGTTAAGTTCGTAGCCTATCAACAGGTTGTTATTGCTAAGAGTTAAAATAATGCTCTTCCGACACCTATTGGCAGTAATTTTATCTTAAGTTATTGTGAATAGCATTCTGGAAGTGATCTCAGTTACGTCCTAATTCCTTATTCCATATCATTTACATTTGACTCATCTCATTGGTTATAACAATATTTTAGATTCTAAGGTGAATTGTTCTCATTTGACTCTGAGAAATCTTATGGTAGCTATATATCTTTTTTGTCTGTCTATGAAACTGTTTTATGGCTTTATTCCCCCTGAAAAACATTTTCAATTTCTAGTTGATCCATGAGAGGTTTACTAGGTTTCTGTTGAGTTAAGTTTGACTACATTCCCCTTTTAACGCCTTAAGTGAAAAATCAAGACCTGCTTTTGGACTCCTAAGAAAGGTAAGCAATGAAAGGCTTCAGATTCCTGTGCTGGATATGAATAATATGAATAATGTGCAATTGAAAGCTTGGAGGCTGGAATGAGGACAATTGCAACATTTCATTAGTTGTCCATTTGCGTCTTTCTTTTTTCTTTTTTTTTTGATATTTCTTGTTGTGAAAGTGAATTGCCATGTTTCTCTTATCTTGGTGGGCTTTTTATTTTAGTGGCATAAGGGTATTCTTGTCATTGTTTAGAATTCAAATGGCTTTAATTTGCTTTTTCATTCACAGTTCTACATGTTTTTTGAATGAAAGGGATATGTCGGACCTCTAAAAATCATGTACATTTGCAAAACTTTAAGTAGATTGTAATATCATCTTTCTTGTAATATGCATCTCTAGCAAATATAATAAGTTACCACAGATTTATCCTTTGCTCACTATTGTTCTTCCATACTCTGTATTCATTACTTTGATTCTTGAATTGTTTTAGATTATTTTGTCCTATTTAACCAATCTCATATGACTTCTAGAAATTTTACAATGTATATCACTTAGGTAATCATCTTACCTTTTCTTTATCTTTGAATAATTCACTAGTAGCATGAAAAGATTCCCAAAAACATCAAATAACGAAACTTGATCTTCCGCTTGATGTGGAGAATTATTAGTAATAAAATTAGATATTCAAATATATCTGCAAGTTTATTTGCACTTGAAATGGATAAAGGAATCTCCAATATCTACTTTGAAGAGATGCTGAGATGTTACTTGTGCTCCTGCAGTTATACACCTCAAGATCTGTGAGAAAATCTTTTAATTACTGACTTCAGGAACAATGTCTGTGTTTGACTTGTGAAGGAAATCAATCCTGACAATGATTAGACCTCATTGTAGAAAATCTTGCAACAACATTAATCATTGAATTGACGCTAGAGTAGGACATCGTGTTCTTTTCTGGTCTGACCCCTGGGTGGGCCATACCCTCCTTGGAGAACTTTTGCCTGCTCCTTGGTCACTAACAATCTCTTCTCTGTCGCAGAGGAGGTGCTTCTCTCAGGTTCACCCAGAGTCTGGAGTCCTTCTTTCAGGCGGCCCCTCTCTGACCTCGAAACCTCTAATTTTCTTACCTTGTCATCCTTGTTGCAATCCACATTTTTGGCTTCCTCGGGCTCTGACCAAATCATTTGGACCCCTTCGCCCTCGGGAAGGTTCTCTGTTGCCTCATTTTACAAGAAACTGATGATGCCGCCTACCTTCTCCCTCTCCCCTAGATCCATCGTTGCTCAGGCTTGGTCATCCATCACCCCTCCCAAAGTTCAAGCCCTGATCTGGATCGTTATCTCGCAAAAGGCCCTTACAGTGGATCATCTCCAGCATAGAGGGGTCCCTATCCCCAAACGCTGTGCGATGTGCCTTACTGATGAAGAAAGCAACTCCCATCTTTTCATCCACTCTCAACTTGCTTTTGTGGGGTTCACTGCTCCAACTCTTCGGCCTCAACTGGGTTACCCCTCCTTCCATCCCGGCCCTTTACTGTCCCTGGCGCGGCAGGTATGGGTGGAGCATTTCGAGACCAACTCGGGAACATCCTCTCTTCCTTCTCCAGAAACATTGGTCACGCAGACTCACAGCTAGCTGAGTCGGCACTCCTATTCGGACAAGACTTTTCGATCCCTCTTGGGGTCAACCCCTGATTATCGAAGGAGATGCTCAAAACATCATCACATGGGCCTTCGGCTCATCACCTTGCCCCTGGTACCTTGCAACGATTTTTGACGAGATTACTCACATTTGTAGGGATATAGCCATCTCATGGAGGCATACCTGGAGTGAGTCCAACACCCTGGTAGATCAGCTGGCTATAGATGGTGCACTCTCACCCGTCTCGTGACCCAGTGTGACTGGGCTTTTTTGTATATGGCTTTTCTTGTATTATGTAAGGGTTTTGTACTTGTACTAATCCACTTTTTGTATAGGACTACCATCACGGTAAGTCTTTTTTTGGGAAGAGGCCCGGTCTGTGGGTTCCCTCTTCGCAGTCTTTTTTTGGCAAGAGGCCCGGTCTGTGGGTTCCCTCTTCGCATGATGTACTTTCTCTTCATCTATACAGTTAACATTATCGAGAAAAAAACATTAATCATTGAATTGATCTAGGCCCTTTCAATGGATAGATTGTATGCTGGTGAATATTAATAACTTCTATATAGATAATAATGCTGCAACTGTATGATTACGTACAATTAGCCAAGTTGAGATGTAGCTTGTCAACAATTAAGAGCCCTAAGAATTGCAATATCGTAGGCCATGCTGCCATGCTCTCAACCAAACTGCTATGCCAATAATTAAGTATTGATGTAGCTTGATCCTGGATACAGATAAATGAACATCTCCCATTCCTCCTTGATGTGTTTCATTCTTTATTTACACTTTGTTGTGCTTTCTGTGCATACAGGAACTGATGTTTAATGTGTTGGTTCTGGTGACCTCCTTTTTTTTCTGTTTTTTTTCTTTGTAACCTCACTCTTGGCAATTCCAGTGTGAGTTATTAAGTGCCTGGTCATTTTCATAGTAAACCAGATTAGTGCTGGTAAGAAATGTAGACATCCTGTTTTCCTCTTATATATGAGTTTGTGATCATTTTTATCCTGCGACAGTCTGAGCCTAAATCATTTGCATTGAACAAAAGATTATCTTGAGTGGGGATCTGTTTCTTATTTACTTTCCAAGAAACACTGGTGTATCTTATATCAATACTTTCTAGTGCTCTGCCATGACACCTAAATGGAATTTTTTAAACTCATGTTCATCTCAGATACCGGCGGTGGTAATGCTCTCAATGTCCAGAGGACAGTAAAAGACTTAATTGCAGCAGGTGCTGCTGGTTGCTTTCTTGAGGTAAGTTACAACAACTGCCCAAAACGTTTATTGCAGAAAGCGTTATTTGCACAATCAGATTGATTATGTGGTCATTTTCTTATTTAGAAATGTTAATTCGGTTGCGTCAGATTGTATGTACCCTTGTTTAATGGAACATTGATCCTTTTGCACTTGTATTCACTCTTTATTGTCTCATTCCAGGATCAAGCATGGCCTAAGAAATGCGGTACGAGAGTTATGACCCTTTCCTCATATTATCTTATTTGAACTATTCTGGCCCCACACACTCGTCAACACACCGACACACGCATGCACACACATGCACAGCCATGCATGTGAAACAAGCAATGCTCTTTGTCTGTACTCAAATTTTCTGCACCAGACTTATGCGTGGTTTGTTGTCTTTTCATGTTAAAATACCAAAGGGCACATGCGCGGCAAACAGGTAAGCAAAGCTGGGTGCTTGGGTTTTAATTTCAAACATTCATGTCTTGTTGTTTTGGCTCGAACATCTCCATATTTACACAATAACAAAATAACATACGGTTGCATATTTCTTATCTCCATTACATCTACATATGTATGTGGGTTACTTTGGAAAAATTAAGGGTGGTAAGCTATTCTAGGACTTTTGGGTTGAATGTCAAGGGTTCAAACCCTTGGCCTTCCTCTCCCAGACTGATACATCAACCATTAAGCAATTCCTAAGAGACAAATCTGGGTTTTTTCAAGATACAAAGTTATGAAAATGTAATCATGTTTTTTTGGGTGAATCAGTGAGGATGAAAATGTAATCATGCCTAGAATTTCACTGATCATGATCTTTTACTTGATTTTGTGATCATATTCAAAGTTTATTTTGGAGCATGGTGATTTAGTTGATGGGAGTCATCAAAAGTTTGCAGCATCTTTTTTCATAGTCGTTTGGTATGTTATTAAGGTTATACCGGCAGAGGAGCATGCAGCCAAAATAGCTTCTGCAAGGGATGCCATTGGAGATTCAGACTTCTTTCTTGTAGCACGGACTGATGCTCGTGCAACATCAGCGAGAAGTGGGCTTTCAGAGGCTATTTCACGGGCCAATCTGTATATGGAGGTAATCATCACTACTTCGTTTTTGGGTAAATATCAAAAGTTCATGGGAAATACTCTTGTCCAAATTTAGGATAATTTGTATTATTGCTTGGTATCAATGTTTTAGTTACATGGGGCATTAGAAACATGCTTTATCACTTTTAGAAAGTTATGGTGATTCATATAGTTATATAGCTTAGTTCACATATTCTACGATCTAGCTTTTCTGCTTATCGTGGTTTTGGTATTTGATATTAGCAGTATAGAGTTTTGTGATATTAGGAAAAAAT
Organism: Amborella trichopoda; assembly: GCF_000471905.2. Next base: position 84,678 of record NW_006498103.1, read on the forward strand.
TATCTACGATAGGAAGAAATATGTGTGCTGTCTCCTTTAACATGCATTTGGCAGATTCAAACTTTGATATGCCATTTCGTTATCACCTAATATTTTTTAATTGGGCATCTATTAAACCAACTCACCCTACTTGACTTCAAAGGGCACATATTAGAAAAACCATTTGCAGTGTTTGAGAAAAATAGTAATTTAAAACTTAGATATGGTCCAATCATAGTTGTTGGGATTGAGAGCAGGATCAAGAGCTGGGGCCTTGAAAGGCTCGAAGATCCCTATAGTTTGGAACGCCGTCCTTGCAATGCATATGTTAAAGTTGAGATCCCCAAATGTTAGGGATCTCGATCCCAACGTTTTAGGGATCTTGCTCCACATGTGAAGAGCATATATAGTTTATGTCTGTCTATATATACTCTTTAAATAAGGAATTCTTTATTTTATAGCCAGCAAGCTACACATCCATATTAAAGGTATACTCACATTGCTAAGTGACTAAAAATAAAGAAACTCATAACTGGAATTGAGATCTCTAACAGTGAGGATTAAGATCGCTTAAAAATCCCTTTCCTAGAGCTCCAGAGTGAGATTCCAAAGCAGGATCTCCACCTAGGAGGAGATATCTAGTTACTATGGATCCATTCATCTATATTTGGGTTTTTGAATAATTAAGAATGAATATTGGCAGTGGAAAGCCCATAGATGGATCTTCAAACGTTTAGGTATGGAACCATATAGAACAATTGATATGGGGAAAAGCCATTGCATATTTATCCAAAATTGGCATATTGTTAAGTTCTCTCAAATTGGAGCTGAAACATTCTGTTAGGTTCCTCTTGCATTAACTCAGGCATTATGGTTTGACCTGAAAAACTGTAATTAAGAAAAAATGCTGAGGTATTTTCAGAACCGTCAGAAGCTTAAGTTATAGATCCTGCTAAACCATGTGCCTTCAGATTTCCAATGGGGAGTCTAGTAACTCCGAAGGAAATCTATGCATGTTTTTCTAAAATTCTCATACTAATGTGTATCGAATCATTTTTGGGCTTTGAGTTTTCTCAGAAAGGGGCCTTAAACAAGTGTTGCCTCGTTCTCTGTTCAATGAACTCAGACAAAGTGATTTGACTAAGCAATACTTTTTGAATAACTCAGCCTTATGATAAATGAATAGACACAATTCATGGCACTCTATTTATTTATTTATTTTTTATAAGTAACTTTTTATTACTGGGGGATTAGGTATACATCAACTCAAGAGATATACAAATGGATATGTATACATGGTAAAGAAAACAACAAGGAATGGGGATGGGGTGGCATATCTAGGGTATGATATGGAAGTCTATGGTAGAGGGGTTATATGTACTTGTAAGAAAATCAATCTCGCTCCCTTCTTGGCATGGCCATCGCCCACCTCATTGGCTTCACTGTAGATCTGCGTCAACCTGCAACAAATGCAAATGGCGCTTCACTCGGAGAAAGAATCTCCTCCATCATATCTGCCAAATTTCATGGAAAGTGGGGACTCTCTCTATGCCCAATGTATAACATTGAAAGTTGTACTCCACAATAAGAGGCGACTTGAAAGAGTCCTTGTACAGCCTCAATCTCATCAGGAGCGTTGAACTCTTCGCGTGCTTAGAGTTTAGTCCCGAAGGGTCTAGAGAAGGACATCAAGGCGTTCCTTGTTCTATCTCTGAATTCTTCCCTACACCTCCAAGGCCTGGATTACCTTGCAGCTACCATCAAAGTTGAGTTTGAAGTTATCAGTCGAAGTAGGGACCCATCTAAGTTGTGGTTTGGGTCTAGGCTTCAGTCTAAGAGTGGCCCCCCATCCAATTAACGGCGAAGTTTTGAACCCTCACCTCACAAAGTTGGCCCTTGCAAGTGCCCAGGATATTTGATCACATCTATTATCCTCTTGCAAAGGGTGACGTGGTGGGCCATGCCTCCACTGATCCTACCATTATGCTCCTTCCATATATACCAGAGGATCATTGAGAGGCACAAGTTCTACTATTGTAGAGCAAGGATCCCCTTCCAAGATGCTGCAAAGGCCTCCACCAAGGAATGCATCACCTAGCTCATTGGAAATAATCCAAAGAGAAAGCACCACACCTGTCTGGTAAATGGGCAAGGCAGTCGGAGGTGGTCCACCATTTCTTCCTCAGTTTCCAACATAAGTAACAAATGCTGGGAAACTGGAAGCTTCAATGATTTAGATGATCACAGGTAAGAACTTTGTCCAACATGGCCAACCACCCAAAAGTAACCAGTCTTGGTGGAGCTGGTATGGACCACATGACTCATGCAGGATGGACATGCTATTAGGGCATAAGTTCTTTATATTCATTCCTAAATAGAAGCCACAATCTAGTAATGATAATTGCACGACTGAGTTGGGTCCCACATACTAGTTAAACAAAATAAAAAAATTTAAAATTTTTGCTAGTGCTAGCTTTAAAATGGAGAACATAACTTTGGCATGGAATGAGTAGCTATTTAAGTAGTATTGTTGGGTTTATGTGGCCATTGAAGACCTTATAAGTGCTTGTATAAAATATTTTATAATGAAACGTAAACTTAGTGGGAATGTGGTCCTCTTTGGGACCATGCTAGGCAAATGCTATTTGATGATACTCTGACTTGGCTCGACGTGTTAGGCCAATCGAGTTGGAAAACCCAAGGTACCTGGGTATAGAGTTAAAGTGTTAAACCGATGAGGGTTCAGTGGGTCATCCCTTGATGAGGTCGGAGTTGCTCGGATAAGTGAGCCGAGGGATTATGTGAACCTTGTGTGTAATGGTTGGCCTTTAGAGACTGGGCCAAAGCCTCGTCACTATACCATTACACGGCATGTACGTAGATAGGCCTATCAAGAAAGCAATCCACCATTGAGGGTGAAATGTATACATGTGCGAGAGATTATCCCTATGCACCTTGGAGGCGTGGTTGCATCATGGTATGGGGGACCATGGATATGTCTCTAGGGGAGAACGTGTAGTCCATAGATTGGGATTACGTCCCCTAGCCTATTGGTTGATTTTGGTGGCCCAATCATGAACCCCTACAGTGGACTGTGGGTCATGGGAACGGCTGGGTTAGTTTGGGAAAGCTAGTGTTGATCATGATCCACAGTTGCAGGTGGAGTGCTCTAGTATATTCATAATTTCTAGACCTATACAGATTCAATTCCTATCAAAATTAATGAGTTTTTATTAATTTTATGATATATGATTTTCATAATGATTATTTGAATTTTTGTGATTCTCTTGATATTTTATTTTTATCATTTGGATTTATAATATAAGAGAAAATTAATTGTCAATGTTTTAAATAATTTAAGAGAAATAAGTTCTATTTTTAAATTCTAAAAATCAATTTAAATAATCACTAATATATGTAAGGCCCATTGTGAGCCATGGGCTCACTTTAAATTAAATCGCATGTTGCAATTGGGTGGGGCCCATGAGGGCACATAGGGTGGCATGCCCCACCCATAGGAGGTTGGCTTGCTATTTTGTGGAGTGAAACCTCCTTGCAAGTTGGCTTTCCATTTTAATGCAAAGCCTATTTGTATAAAGAATCAAGATAATGAATTATTAGTTTTGTGAATCAAGATATTTTGATTGAATGAATGAGGAATGAATATCCATAAAAGAGAAAATATGAGTATAGTTTCCTTATTTAAAAATTTGATGGGAATAGGTTTAGGAAATAGAGGATAAGATTCTAGCACCTTCTTATGAATCTTGATGGTGGATCTAATGAATTAATGACTCACATCTCTCACCCCACAAGTCTTTTTAGATTAATAGTCTAGATTTGATCTCACTAAAGATGGCAAACCCTAAGGCTTAGAAAAACTATAAATAGGGATCTCCTCTCCCATAATACTCTATACCTCTTCTCTTCTCTCTTCTCCCTCTCCAAGCTATCTCTTTCTCTCTCTTTGGAAGGTTGAAAGGGGAGGCATGCCCCATTATAGAAATTCTCTCTTTCTTGCTAAGTCTCTTTCTCGTTCTTAAGATAGAAGGTGGCATGCCCCACCTAGGAAGTTTTCTCTCTCATCTCTCTAAGGTTGAGCCAAGGGGGCTTAAGATAGACTAAGGCATTGAGGCTTGGCAGTTAGGTTCAAGAGAAGTTCTATATGCTTTTGGATGGTTTTGCCATGCTTAGTGGATTGAGATTGATCATTAATCCGCGACCACTATTGGAAGAAGGAGACTCGGTATGAGGTGTATTAAGTCCGGTTGAGGTAATCTCTAGCAACTTTACTTGCTTTATTTTATTTCTTTTGTTGTGCTCTTCTATTTCCATAAAGAAATGTGTCAAATTTTTATTTATTGGATAAAGTAGTTGTATTTAAGTGGTAGCAAGTGAGAACCATATTTATTTATTTATTTCAAGAGTGATTCTATTTGTAATTGGATATTGTAAGTGGTCTTGTTGGTGAAAGAAAATAAAAATTTAAATTTATATACACCGTGCTTTATCACATAGCCCAACTTTCAAGTGCTATTTGTTTTTCTTGACTTAAAAGGATCTTCAAGATGCCTCAAATATCAGCTGGTTTAAGGCAGAATCTCCTTTCAATGGAGCATTACCTTGGCTTATTACCCACTGCTATATTACTTCAATTAACTAGAATAATACAATTTAATAATATCATAAATTGGTTTACTATGATATTAAACTATCGTTTTTTTAATACCATAATTCTAGTATAGCACAATGTGATATACACCACAGTTAAATATATGTTAAAGAAATAAATCTATAATACCAAGGAGAGGACCACTAGTTCAATTAATAGTATAGCTTGTCTCCTTGGAGGATTCTACAAGCATGTAGACCGAGATCCCATTATATGGGGAGCGGGATCCCTATTTCTCTAAATTCCAGCTCCCTTTAAGATCCCCTAGAAGAATCATGGGATCGAGTTCTTAAGGTGGGACCTTGGATTCCTACAACTACGTTCCAAATAAAATATACAAGTGTAAATCTTGCTCTTGGTTAGTTATGACATATCTCTCTCTCTCTAAGGTAGGAGCTGATGCTTGTTTCGTGGAGGCCCCAAGGGATGATGAGGAACTCAAAGAGATAGGGCGGCAGACTCGTGGTTACAGAGTGTGCAACATGCTCGAAGGGGGTGTGACTCCCTTACACACAACTGATGAGCTCCGAGCCATGGGATTTCACATTGCACTGCACCCTCTCACTACTCTCTATGCATCAGCTCGAGCCATGATCAACATCCTCAAGGCCCTCAAGGAGAAGGGGACCACAAGAGACCACCTCCAAAACCTCGCAACGTTTGAGGAATTCAACCAGTTGATTGGTTTGGAGTCGTGGTTTGAGCTCGAAGCACGCTATTCTCAGTTAAAAGCTAGTGTTGGGGCAAAATCTTGAGGTTAGTTAGAGTACGATGCTATCAAATTCTTTCATCGTTTTGAATTGATCATTGTTTTTGTTAGGGAGAGGAAACTTGGGAGAGAGAGTTTTGAGAAACCCAACCTTCAACGCTGAGAATTGTTGTTATTTGATGGCTTTAAATTCGTTTGGCAAATTAATTGTGAGTTGATCCATACCTATGCAGAATTTTGGGTACAGAGTTCCTTGATTGTATGGAGTTTGCCGGACTATACGTCTTCTAAATAGTTGATGTCTTATTTGAACTTCAATAATACAGAGGATAAGCTTACAAACATATGATGTGGTCCTATCTCTCTTTCTTTCTCTCTCTATGATTGCCCTTGATGAAAATGGAAAATGAAGAAAGATTTGTAGACCATGCGGCATATTTTGTTTGTGATTACTTATGCAGATCTCTCATGGTTGGTGTCAATTATTTCTAGGCTTTTAGACCCCTTTATAGGATTTTTGGCATATTTTATTAGTGATTTCTTATCAGGATTGTATACTTTTTTATACAAGGAGGTCACGATTACTTACAACTATCCAATGTGAAATATGATAACTTGGGTATGTCACAAAGTTCAAAAGAATTTATTTTGAAGTTTGAGCTCGGTCAATGGAATAAATGCATCCAACTAATTTCACATTCAATAGTCAAGATCAATTGTGACCGCTTTGTACCAAATATAAATGGTCTGATTGTTCTAAAGCGCTCATATTTGATCCCGTTACTTTTAGGGCACATTTGATAACTATAAGTTTCAGCTCTAGAAGGTGGAAGTTCCAGTTTATTGTAGTACTTTATTGTTTAATATCTGGAAGTGTTGTAGGAAACTAGCTTTAGGAAGTTCTAGGTCACCAAAAAATGAAACTTGCAGTTTTCATTTCCTCATGGAAGTTTATGGAAGTTTGCTTCTTTTGTTTTTTAGGGAGTTTGCGTTCTATCGTCATTTTCAGTTCATGTGTCCTTTTTACTCTAAATATACACTCTCTCTCTAAATTCTCTCTCTAACCATGTATTTCCTATCTCTTTCTCCTCTCTATGTTTGCCCTTTCTCTCTCTAACTACTTTCTTCCTTACAATGTGTCATTGTCTATCTCTTACTCTTCTCTCTCTAATTATGCCCTTTCTCTCTTCAACTCTCACTAACCCTTTCCTTTTTCTTTTTAGCCATTGCCTTTCTCTTCCAAAATCTTTTTAACTCCTTTATTTATCTAATCATGCCCTCTCTCTCTAACTCCTCTTTAATAGTGCCATTTCTCTCTCTATTTGTCCTTTTTATCTGTCTCCTTTCTCTATTTAACCATATACTTGATCTCTCTTTAGCCCTCTCTTTTTAACTTAGGTGGGGTTTGTATAGAGCTGAGGATCTAAACAATCAAAGTAAAGCGCTTTTTCAAATAGTGGCGAGAAATGTAGTTTCAATACTTAAAATCTTTGTAACAATTTTAAATGCATTTTCATCTTTCATTATAAAATTTGAATTTTTAAAAATAGTCAAGATTGAGCAAATCTATGAAAACTTGAAAAATCTTGAAAATTGACGGTCCAAAAATAAGTTACAAGATGCATTATTTCTAAAATTTGAAGTCCATTTTTTCTCATGTCCATACATCTTAATGTCGAGATGATCGAAAGAACCTCTTCTAGTGAAATTTTTGAGAAGGGCTTTAATTTGTTTGTTTAGAGCCCGAGCACTTTATAAACTTTTTCCTTTTAACGTTGCGCTTTTTCTCGAACTCATATTTTCCTTATAAAAGTCTTCTCTCTCTCTCAAAGTCCACTCTTTTCTAACTCTGCCCGTTTTCTCTCTCTCTTTTGTCTCGACTCTTTGAAGTCGAGAAAGTTATCTCTATGAACCTATGTTAAATCATTATAGAGCATGATCTATGTATTTAGGAACTTCTAGACAAGTTATCAAACAAGTATTTTAGAACTTTTAGATATTAACAATTAATTTGCAGGGACCTAGAACCTACAAGTTCTAAAGAATCCCCAGCTTCCAGTTATCAAATGCTCTCTTAGGGTTTTTGCACCCTCTTGGAGCTTTGTGCCTTCGTTTAACACGTAGCAAATAACCTCTTCAAATTTTACCTAATAAATTTACATATATATGTGGATTAGGTATTTATATATGGGTGTGGTTTGCATTTGTAACTTTAAACAATCAAATTAAGACGGACCTCCAAATTTTATCATATATGTAATTTTGGTGTCTAAAATTTTTTGAATGGTTTGAGAATCTATTTCGATATCTAATTATAAAACTTTAAAGTCCAAAAATGTTCCAAATTAAGTAGATCTATAAACACATGAAAATATTGAAAATGGACTGTCCAGATAATATGATAATATGTTACAAGATACACTATTTTTGGGACTCGAAATATTTTTTTCTTTTCATATTCATACATCTTGATGTTGATATCATTGTTAGAAAAACCGGGCGATCTAACCGCTAACCGTCCGGTTAGATCAGAACCGTCCAGTGGCAGGTTCCGGTTTTCAACGGTTTTGGTGATCAACCGGTATTTTAAAAAAAATTTAAAATTAAAGAATTTGGTTTGTAATGCATTTGTTAATATTCTTACATCATGGTAAATATTAAAAATTGTTTTTATCATTAATACTCACTTTAATTCAAATTTGATTCGTTAATTTTTTTTTATATTAGTTTTCAACTTGATTTGAATGTGTTTTGTTTTAATCATTATTTATATGCTTTTCATATTTTAGTAGATTTTTTTTGGTATTCTTTTTATTTTTTCAACACTTTTTTGATCGTCTGGGACTTGTCTGATTAGAACGGTTGGATCAGTCGGTTAACTAGTTAGGCCGATTAATTCGCTTCTAGGCCCATATCCGATTAACCATTTTGATTCGATTTTACAAACACCGGTTGAGATGATCAATTGGAGGGTTTTCCAACATTAAAACAACCTCTTATGATGGATTTTTGAGGTGAACCTTAATTCTACATTTTAAGGTTGCTAAATTTCAATCCTCGATTTGCTTCAAACTATGAATCATTAGGATATACAAATCTTAAACTTTGGATAAATGCTATTTCAGGCCCATCTAGTTGGAATTCAGATTTTGCAAATCTATTATCTAGCTCACATGCTAGTAAAACTTCGATTTGTCAATTCCATTATATTTTTCAATTATAAAAGGTCATTATTTTTTTTGGAATTTTTTAATAATTGTAAAAAATAACTCACGGGAATGTCAATCAAGACACTATTTATTTTTTGTACATGGAGGCCATAATCATTTTCGCTTATTAGATGTTAAATTGGATGGCTTGGGGTGAGTTACAAATTTCGAGAATTTTTTTTTAGAACTTTGTGTCTATTCAATTACGCTCTTACAACCACCCATTTGAAATCTATGGGACGAGAATGATTATGATCTCCATTGTAGACAATCTTATAATTTATACATTTAATGAAATGAAATCACTATAATATAGCTTCATTTTTTCATTTTGAAGATCAGTTTATTTTTTCTTAAAACTGTACTCTTTCGGTTGACGGTCATGTTTTATTTTTTTAACCAGTAGAAATAGGCATGTGATTTTGGTAATTGAAAGTTAAACTAGGCGAGCATTTAATGGGTTATTTTGCCATTGGTAGGTGAAATCCAAATTGGGAGTTTCCATTTCTAAAATTTGGAAGTTGGGACTTTTGAGTACCAAGTAATAGAAAGTACTGTATACGGTTAAACTTTATGAAATTGTGGGGTTTATGGAAACGAAAATTGTTTCATGCTAGCTGGTCCCCATGATTGCATGTGCAGTAAAGATGGATGTCAGTAGGTGTTCTATTTAAAAACAATAGAAACTAATAATCCAAATGTTTTTTTATTAGAATTATTATTTTTAATTTTTTAAACTTTTTTGGTTTTTTTCATATTCATGATCTCCATGTTAGATATTATATATCTTTAAAATTAAATAAAAAAATCCATATCAAAAATAAATTTATTAATAGGCCCGCATTTTTACATATGCGAGCTTAGCCACATAAAAACTGGGTCCTTATGGAAAAGTGCATTTCATTTAACTTGGGATTTTGTAGACTTGGAGATTTAGAAATTATCCAAATTCAATTGATCATTGGAATGAAAGGGTATTGTTTGCTAAAAAGATGAGATTTTGAAATCATAGCTCATCTTATGGTAGGTCTAACAAAATGGATGTACTCAACTCCCCAATTTGGTTGGATAATTGAGAAGTTTTTATATATATTGAATTGAGCTAAAATTTTGGGCTTTCATACTTCTCACTTCAATGCACGCATACATAATCTAAAAAAAGTATTTAAAAAAAAAATATAATGATCATAATACCGTGAATATCTTATGAGTATTTTGATCATTTAATTTTATTCAATTTAGTAAATTTTATACACGTACGCTTGATGAGCATACATCCTCCAAATTTTATCTTTACTTGATTTCCAAAAAAATATAATAAAAAGTTACCTGATTTTAGAAAAAATATAATAAAAAGGTAGAAGATATGCCCAAATTTTTTAAAATGATCAAATGGTCCAAACTATAGTAGAACACTATTGATCTTAACCATCCTATATTAATGTTCTTTCATGTAAGCCAAATTTTGAGCATTTACATTTCTCACTCATGCGCCTGTAAGAAATGTACAAGAAACATTTCTAAATAAACAAAATGCTGGGGCTAATTTTATTATTTTATTTTTATTTGAATTATTTTAAATACTTTTTTACTTGTACAAGAGGTGCAGTCACATTCCAAATTTGATCTCATTCCAAATTTGAAAAAGAAAAGTGGAGCAAGATAGGTCCAACATTTTTAAAATGACCAAATGGTCCAAAAGAAGAGAATGCTGCTCTTCTGAAAATTATTTTTACGGGTAAAGGAGGATATTTTTGGAAGGATATTTTTGGGTAATTCAGAGGAGATGACATGCCCCTACCCGATTTTGATTTATCGCAATTTGCGGTTAAATTTTAAAGGGTTTTGTTATGCTATAACACTTTAAAATCCTCAACATTTTTTTACATTTAGATATCCATATCTTATAAAATAGTAATTTTTTGTTTAGGGTTATTTTAAGTAATTAGTCAAAGATAAAATAAAAAATTTTAATAGAAAAAAAAAATATTAACTATTAACTATTAATAGACAATACGTATATGTGTAATATCACCTGTATTAAACATTAATTGTTTTTCAACTAATATCATTATTTTTTTAATAAAAATATTTTTCCTTCCTCTCATAATAAATTAAAATGCTTTTTTTTAATAAAGTTTTTATGTTTGAGGGTTTTAATGGTCTATACCACACGTGGTGGAACTCACAAAAACCTATTAAATAGCGTTATAGAAGGTGGACATTAACGTAATTTTCTCTAGATTTTGTACGTGCACGAATTATTGCTAAATGTCCGACTCAAATTTTCGATTCTAACGAGCAAGATGTTCGATTACTCCATCGTTCACTCGATTCGATTCCGGCAAATTTTAATTATTATTTTTCCTTAATGTCGATTCCCGCAATTTATAGTTAGTGGAATTCGAATTGATTCCATATTCCAAGAGCCCCGAAGTTTCGATTCCAACGACCATGAGGGTGGATTACTCATTCGTTCACTCGATTCGATTCCCGCATTTTTTTTTATTTATTTTTAATGTTGATTCCCGCAATTTATAGTTAGTGGAATTTAACTTTAATTCCATATTCGAAGAGCACCAATGCTTGGAGACTGCACTCGCACCTCTTTCTCTCTCATCTCCCTCTCTCTCTCTCTCTCTCTCTCCCTACAAACAGAAAGCATCCCTCTGGAATCTGCAGAGCGAGGAAGAGAGGACTCTGAAGATTGTGGAAGCTTTTCCGCAACTCAGAGCTTCGCTTCAATTTCATCTACCATTTTTGTTGTTGTTGGCTTTGTAGAAAGGTTTAGAGAGAGAAAAAACAGCCATGGATGGCGGACCTAAGCTTCCTATTCTTGGTGTGAGAAATGTGATGATAACAAGTGCTCTGCCATATGTCAACAATGTCCCCCACCTCGGCAACATAATCGGCAGTGAGTTCCACTTCCCCCGCATTTTTCTTCTCTCGCTTCTTCCCAATCCTTGGTCTCTCTCTCTAACTTTGATGCATCTATTTTGGGGGGTTTCTTCTCTCTCTTTCTCTCACTAGGAGTTTTGAGGCATGTGGGCTTCTGTCTCTCCCTCTCTCAAATTGACTCCTCTGTGAATCTAAAATTGAGGCATGTGGAGATGATGGAAATTCATTGTCGTTTCAGGTGTATTGAGTGCTGATGTGTTTGCTAGGTATTGCCGGCTTCGTGGGTATAACACCGATATACATTTGTGGAACTGATGAGTATGGAACAGCTACTGAGACCAAGGCGCTTGAAGATAATTGCAGTCCTCAAGAGATTTGTGATAAGTGGGTTCTTCCTAATCTACCTTGTTGTTTACTCTACTTTGTTTCTACGATCTCTCTCTCTCTCTCTCTCTCTCTCTCTCTTTGAAGTTTATGATTTTGGGTTTCTAAGACGCTCTCTTAGGCTTTTTTCTCTTTGGATTATATTTGAGGTTTATATCAATTCAGTTTAGATTAATTCTTTCTTAATACACTTTTTTTTTTTCGATAGGCTTCATGAAATTCTTGCTGTTTTACTTCATTGTGTCCTCGCAGCATGTTCTCTCATGCACAATTCTCTGCATCTGCATGCCTTCATCTTTTATTGTAAAGAAACAAGAAATATAAGAAATGCTGAAATACATGTCATGATTGTTGTTTTGCTTTTAGTATAAAACCTGCAGTTTTTTTTCCTTATCAAATACTATCGAGTGATAGTTGCAAGACATTGGGATTCACCTTGTTGCTATTAAAACAAAAAACAAAAAGATTGTAATTTACCTTGAAATGCTGGAATTCAGGAAACGACCAGTTGCTAATGGAGTTCAGTTTAGAGCCTTAACTGTGACATATGTTTTAACTAGTTACGATTTTCACTATTTAAGTTTCAAATTTTGAAGATTTAAAGGCATTCCTTCCTATCTTATTCTCATGCCTTGATGAAACTTATTTTTTCTATTCATATGGGAAGTTAATTCGTGAAGCATTTCCTAGCACTTCCTGAATTTGGGTTTGTCTCGCAGGAATAGACACTGGTAGTTAATTAATGGTTGCAAAGAATGAAAATATAGCTTTTCCAAAGGGAGTGGAAAGGAAAAGTTAGAGAAAATCAGGCTCTTGGGTGGCTTTTCGAAGTGTTAGACACTTGGACGTCGTGTCCAAGACATGTCGACATGTGCCTAGAACTATGGAAACACATGTCCAGGGTCCATAGTTTGCACTCTTTTGCGCATGGAGATGTACTTGATCTTCGTCTATCTTTTTGTTTTAAATCCTTATTTTTTCGGTGTTCATCCGCTTGTTACCAACTTAATCATTAATCTTTGTGAAGTATCATCATCATCATCATCATTTTAGCTTTTTCCCAAATAATCGGGGTCGGCTACATGAATCTTGATTCTCCATTCTGCTATAGATTTATTGATCTCGTGTTTATGAACAAGGTTGACGCACATGAGTTTCAAGGGTAAAAATCCGAGTAAGCATTGGTAGCTGACAAAAGAACTTGATTTTCATATCACTAATGATAGCCTTTTGAGTTAACCTTTTTGAAATTATGTGTTTGAATTGGTGACCTGGGCTTATGCTTCCTTTTTTGTTTGTGACGTCGAATTGAGAGCAAATTGGGGCTCGGCAACAAGGATGTTTGTAGATACATGAACATCAAATGGATTAAGATAAGAGATACATGAATCATACCTACAAGAAAAATATTCACGGACTTCTTGCTGAATCTCTAGTAGTGCAGTGCTAAATGTATTAATGTACCATTTGATATTCAGTGAACTACATATAGGCTCACATATTGACTGTATGAAGAAAAAATTGCTAAGCTCATAGTGAGAAAAGGAGTGGTGAGCTGATTGGGAGTGAGGGGCGACAAACCTTGAATAGGATTACCATCCTTTGGCAGTTTGGACCATCATTTGTGGAGAATTTGATTTTTCTTAGGGATCTTTTTTAGCATTGTGGTTTTGGGAAACAGTTAAGTTGCGATACTTAGGCAGCAAGGCTGTTGCTTGAATAATAAAATAAGCAAAATAATCTTATGGTGATAGAGTTCCTATCTGTCTTTTCCATCCCCTCATTCAACACCACAATATGCACAACTTTTAAACCTTGATCCTCTCTTTTCTTGATATCAAACGCGTCGTATACAATTATACATTACCCCTAGGCTCTGGTTTTTAGGACTTGTATGGATTCCTTTCCATTCATAACTGTCAAGTCTTTAATTTCATTCACAATTTTCAAGTCTTTATCTGCAGTCCTCATGTTGGACTCTTTATCTTTAAATTTGAATAGTCATCCAAGCTTCACAGTAGATAGCATCTCCAACCTCCTTTTTTCTATTTATCGAACTAGGATACTTGCACTATCTATTTAGGTCTCCTGGTTGTATACACGAATATATTTAGCCTCTGACATTCCCTTGTATTCCATTGATAATTGATTTGTGACAATCTGCTGCTAGAATTGGGCTTTAAAACTATAGAAATCTCTAATATCTAAAGATTATCTTTAGTACCAATATTGAATAATGAAGGCAGCATGAAATTAACAATTACAAGGAATTTCATGAAGGTTCTCTCGACAAACATTTCTTTTTGAGCATTCATAAATATTCAAGGATACACTTTCATAGTCGTTCTGTGGTTTCCAATAATTTTCTTTGGTTACTATTCTCCCTGGCCCCTGCTTTCATTCATGTCCTTGGTGTTTCTGGTGATTAAGATATGAACATGCTACATGTCATCATTATCCTTGGAGCTCAATTGGAAATTTGAATTGAATCAGGAGTCAACATCTAAACTTACAAGAACTCGTACATAGGGAAGTATGTGAGATCCTCTATAATTAGTGACGGATTCAATGTTAGCCCCTAAGGTACATACACAAGAGTGGATATTCTTTTATTTGGTTAACTTAATTGCATATAATAACTCACTATTCTTAGCATAAACATGATTGTGATAAATAACATTGATACATGGTGTTGCTATAGTTGTCTCTTGGCATACACTCACCTGTATGAATTTATCCAAATTGGAAGACATCATTCACTTGATGAGGATTTCTTTTACAGTTTCCATTCATATCATTAATAAGCTTAGAGATAACCTCATTATCCATAGCTAGAAGATACAATATTGAATGAGTGTGGAGATAAATGCTGTCTGTCGGTGTCATATTGATTCTGAGCTGAAATTTATGTAGATATCACACAATCCACAAGGAGATTTATGACTGGTTTGATATAAGCTTTGATAAGTTTGGACGTACATCTTGTCCGGATAACACTGAAATCTGCCATGGAATTTTCAACAAGCTATTGATAAACAATTGGCTTTCTGAAAACGAACTGCAACAGGTGTGTTACTTGGGTTAGTTTGTAGTGTTCCAGGTCGCTGTTCATTTGTTTATGTAAATTTTGTTATTTTGATCCTATTTTTCACACAATAATAGTGTTTCTCTTTGCTCTGGACTGTTGATGGCAATACAGCTTTATTGTGATAAATGTCAGCGCTTCCTAGCTGACAGGCTTGTGGAAGGAACATGCCCCATGCCTGGGTGTGGTTATGGGGATGCTCGGGGTGATCAGTGTGAAAAATGTGCAACATTGTTAAATCCCAGTGAACTGATAGATCCAAGATGCAAGGTGCAACATGGTCATTTTAGCCACATTTGTGATTTTTGCTTCTTTTCTCCTTTCTTATGAGATTATATTTGCAACTGCAGTGCTTTATAAAATTTACACTTGTTGGTGTTGAGGAAGAAGCTAATTCTCCTGCTTTTCTTGTTTTGACATGTTTCCATTGGTAGGTCTGTCGCAGCTCTCCTTACATTCTTGACACCAACCATTTATTTTTAGAACTTCCACTGCTAAAGGATAAGTTGGAAGAGTATATTAACAAGATGTCGGTAGCTGGATCCTGGAGCCAAAACTCAATTCAGGCTACATATTCTTGGCTAAATGAAGGATTGAAACCCCGATGCATCACAAGAGATCTGAAATGGGGCATTCCCGTCCCTCATGAAAAGTTCAAGGACAAGGTTTGCCATCTTTTGTAGTCATACTTATTAGCTCCATTCCATGTTACTTCAATAGATAATGCACACTCTTTTACTTAAACATGCTGAAGTAGGCACTTTGGATTTCTATTGAATGTACATATGTTACTCATGAATAATGGTTCTCACTCCTGCCAAACTATGTTCAGGTTTTCTATGTGTGGTTTGATGCCCCCATCGGATATATTGCAATAACTTCTTGCTATACATCCGAGTGGGAGAAATGGTGGAAGGCTCCTGAAAATGTCGAGCTGTTTCAGTTTATGGGCAAGGATAATGTGCCATTCCACACGGTGAGTATTTCATATGACTTGTGGTTTACTTTGGAGATTTCCATGTAGCCCATCCTTTTCATTTTACCGATTCTAACATTGATGTTCAGATTATGGAATACTTGTTTGATCTGGTATCTGTTTACTTTGTATATTGATCAGGGAGTTGATTTTCACTTGCAATGTATTGCTTACCCTAATAATGCCTGTGTGGGTAGTCTTATAGCTTCTATTTCATGGAAATAATGCAATCTAAACTTTTCCAACTATTATCCTATAAAGTATTATACAGTGTCCTACCTTTTTACTGTTGCTCCACTTACCTCTTTCATTTCATCTTTAATTGCTGGTCTGTGAGATACTGGAGGTAGTTGACTGACACCAATCTGTCTATGGAGTTGAAAACTGCTAAGTATTTTGAATGCCGCTTTATGAATTGGGATCTTCCAGTGGGTGTTGGACAACGACATGCTGGTGGTAGCGGCATTGTTACATGGATACTTTGTATTTTCATTCGTGTCATGTATAGACACGTGTTGCCATGTTCTAGACACGTACAAATTATGCATCAGCATTAATATGTAAAAGGTGTGGTTTCAGAAGATTATTTGGAGGTGTTCATTAGGATGGCATGGGGTTTTGTTCCTGCCCGTTATGTGACTTTCGAAGGTGGACTCTTCCTGTGGGTTACTTTTAGGTCATGGACCTGCAAAGGTTCCTTGGTTACCTGGATTTTTCATTCTTCCGAATAGTTTGTGTGCACTCTTTTTACCTTCTAGCTTTACATCCATGTCATTTTCTTCTTCTACAGCCTCCTCATCAATTTTCATGCTGACAAACTGATCTAGGTAAGCATCAAGGAAAATTTTACTGCCAACTTGGTAAGTTACCGCAAATGCTGAATTTAGTATGCTTCTTTATTTGAGACAGCAAAGATGGCTTAGGTCAACCTAGTTAATTGAAGTAAGAAACAAATTCACCCCTTAAAACATTGTTAGCTGCTTTCTAACAATCCAAAATCCCGAAATGTGATGTGATAATCTAGTTAGGATTGCAAAAAGGACAACAAATTTGTGTCAGCAGAAAATTTGACTAATTTCCATGGAAAAATTTAATGTTGGGATGCTCTATGGTTATTTGAATAAAGGTATCAGCAGTTGTTGTTTGTTGATTCATGCATATCGTACTCTTCATAACACTTATTTCTTGTGCTCCTTATGTCTTTGGAATATCTCTTCAGATTTATAAGTTGGTTCTTAAATGTTTCAACTGGAATTTCCTTAATCCTGTAGGTAATGTTCCCTTCGATGCTTCTTGGAACCGATGAGAACTGGACTATGATGAAGACAATTAGTGTTACAGAATATTTAAACTACGAATCAGGTGAGCCAACTACTTTTTTCCGCCGATTGCATTCATTGAATCGTACTTGTAGCAATTTGTCCAGCATGTTCAAAATGAAATCATTTCTTGTAGAGGATGATATTTTGTTAGAGGGCTCGCATTAAATATAGAAAAATTTGATAATTAGATCATTGAAGTACTCTAGTGAAAATAAATAGAGGTTATTGTCTTCTGAATTTCCAAATAGCGTTACGTAGAAACTCTAATGGAAATCCTTTATTCTAGGGAAATTCTCTAAAAGTAAGGGTGTTGGAGTGTTTGGTAGTGATGCAAAAGATACAGAGATACCTGTTGAAGTCTGGAGATATTATCTACTCACTAATAGACCAGAGGTGGGTCATGCTGGACCATTTATTTATCATAAAACACTTCCATGCCTTTTTTTTAAAACATATCTAGTCTACTCTTTTCAAATTGTAGTTTAATGTGATTGATGATTGCTTTATTGGAATTCACCTGATTGCTTTATTGGAATTCACCAGGTTTCAGACACTTTGTTTACATGGACAGACCTTCAAGCCAAACTCAATAACGAATTGCTGAAAAACCTTGGAAATTTTATTCATCGTGTTCTCAGCTTTGTTGCTAAACCTTCAGGTGTGCATAAAACATGACAACACTTTTATTTCTTTATTTCCTTCCATCATGAATTTAGAAGTTTGAGCATGAAATATTGTCACAAATTTTGATTCAGATGGTGTACCTTTTTTTAACTGAGGGTTATACTAAATATTGTACGTGAATTTTCTCGTGGATTAAGCTATTTACAACTGCAAAAACAACTTTCTATTGTGTGCACCTGCGCTTGCATGCGTGGGAATGTATATGATGCGCTTGAATGGTCGTTTGTCTAAATGTGTGCACGTGCATGTGCAGATGAGATGGATGAATGGTACGAAGTTCACACAAAACAAAAATGGAATAAAGTTAAACTAATTAATTAATAAATCAAAATGCAGAAAGAAGGATCTTTAGATCCTAATCTGTATTGAGTTGAAGTCAAATTATATGTATAAATTGGACTCCATGTAGATGTGCATATAAAATAGACTGCACATATTGTGCTATGTTCTTGTCATGGTGCAATATCAGGGTGTTACAAACAATACAAACTGGGAGAGCATATGGTCATTTGAACAAATGGTTTGTCAGAAGTTGTTTACGTGCTGTTTCAAACACACTTTACTATTGCATACCTTACCTTGCTTTTGACTTATTCATTAACATAAAATAATAATTTAGAAGTTGACTCTTCGAATATTTTTTATTGGACTTTGGATAAACACAGGAATTGTGCTAAAGCCAATACAAATTAATTCCTTTGACATGCTTTCTTCTAGTGCTGCATATTTTTTGTGGAACGCCTCTTGTCCTTTTCAGATATTATTTCTAAAACCAAATCCGTTTGTCTTGTACAAGTGTTTTCTGTTTGAAACATGTTTATGCTAGTAAGTCGAGTATTCTTTGCTACATAATTCTTTTATCTTGAGTATTTCTCCAAGCACAGCAGGTGCGGTACTGCAAAACAGGATATTTGTCCTCAGGATTTGGTAATTCCTTCTTGAAGTACTATTCACTGTAGTTCTCTTGATCTGCAAGGAAAGAACCGAAAGAAAATGGTTCTTATTTGTATTTCTTTCCTACATTATATTTGTAAACATATGTATTTCTTTCCTACATTCCATTTATCTCATGCACTTAAGTTCTTCTTGAAAGAAAGACTAATGCAATCTTGCCGGGGGATATATATTTCTTATTTTTCTTCTTTTCACCTTTTTTTTTTTTTTTTTTTTTCTTTTCTTTTGGCAAAGATCACTTACAAGTAATCTTATTACAATAACTATTGCTTCAAAGAAAATAAAACTAACAAATCCAATATCTTAAAAACCTTGATGCCATTAAACCAATTTTCTTTAAACAAAGAAAATATCCACAATTCTTATGCTTGAGAATATAAAGACAATATAATTAAATATGACAAGAAACAAAAAGAGAGTGCTGGAGATTACCTCAACCGGGCTTATTACACCCCACACCGAGTCACCATCATCCGATGGTGCGGGCTCAACGATCAACTTTCAATCTCAACCGGGAAAGCAAGTTTAGGCCAAGCCTTCTAATGGAACTATGAACTCGTATATCAAATCTCAAACCCTTAGGTGAATCTCCTTAGCAACCTAGTTTGAGAGAAATACTTTTCTTTTCTACCACAACCCTATAGTCTAAAACCCCAATGAGAGATGAGAGATGAGAGATGAGAGATCATGAGAGGGTTGAGAGAACCATCATGAGAGAGATATCAAAGATGAGAGTAGGGTGTGCCCTTTTGGGTCTCTTGAAGGAGAGAGAGAAACTTTCTTAAGAGAGAGTAATATTCTAGGTGTGGCGTGCCCCTTTTGTGGGATATAAGAGAGAGATGGTAATTAAGTGTAAGAGATAAGGTATCGAGATTTTGGGTAGAGACAATCCCTTTTTATAAGCTTTAAACAAGATTCGGGTTTTTTAGGGTTTTTCTTGGCTTGCCTCTTCTTGTGAGATTGAATATGAACCATTGATCTTCGGTGACTTGTGAGGTAAGAGATTTGAGCCATCGATTCCATAATGGGTCATCAACATTATGAAATGTGCTAGAACCTTTATCCTCCATTCCTAAACCATTTTCCCATCAATAGAAATTAAATAAAATAATTCCATTCATAATAAAATGCTTACCAAAATTATGCACAAGCCTTCTCATGCTTCCCAAATATCTTTTGAAAGCTTCCTCAAGGCAAAATCTTTCCAAAACACTTCAAAGCTTTCTCTTCAAACCAAAGCTTGAACTAACACAAGGAAAGTTTCATTAGGGTGGGGTGTGCCACCCTAGGTGGTACTTCATGTGCCCCACCCACATGCAATGGTAGGCCCATTAACATATTGGGCCTCCCATGCAATATTAAAATTAATTATATGATTTTTAAAAATCCATAA
>NW_006498103.1:111812-122333 GCF_000471905.2 Amborella trichopoda
CTCTCTCTCTCTCTCTCTCTCTCTCTCTCTCTCTCTCTCTCTCTCTCTCTCTCTCTCTCTCTCTCTCTCTCTCTCTCTCTCTCTCTCTCTCTCTCTCTCTCTCTCGCCTTTTTCATTTCATGTTTTGGTTAAGCCTTTGACCGTTTGATTGAATGCAAGAAAATGACAATCTGCGTTTGTCTACATGCCTAAACATTTTAACTGTAGATCTGTAATGTAGCGGTTTGGAAGCTTATTTCATGCAAGTAGGTTTCTTCAGATGAGTATCCAAGATCATTCTCTTACATATGGATGCTTATTAATTGAGCTTAGGTACCCTGTAGATGGTTATCCATGTTTCATTCTAGAATGTTTGGAAGCTTATTTCATGTGGCTTGCTGTTTTTCTGATGCACTTGAGTCATGGGCCGGCCAAAGGACTTGAAGCTTTAATTTTTAGTATCCCATGAAACTCATCTGATTTGGGTGAGTCGACCATTTTCTTTACAGTGTTTGTAGAAATTGGGTTTGGTAGTCCATGGCTTCTCCACTTATTCCTCCTCAAAAGTGGCTCTCTTGATTCATGAAGACCTGGGCCCCTTGTCCCTAACCAAATCATGCTGTGGTCTCCTTGAATGTCTACAAGGTCTTCAAACTTCAAGTGGTTGTTATTAAGCACAATTTCCCTTTGATGAAAGCACCTAGACATGTAATTATATATTAAAGGATCATATCACATTCTGCCCCTATGCCACTTTCTTTGTGGCCTTTTATGCTATTGAGCTGAATAAATTTGTCCATGTAACCCTCAATTTTCCTGTGTCACGTCTCTCATTGTGACTATCAAGGCTTTATTCCTCTTAGGGATTTTCTACCTGAAAATTATTGTTCATGTCCTCAAATTCATGTACACTTGCTCCTTATTCCATTTAGCTCTTCTTGTGGCATTCTGAAATTCAGTATTTCTGTATTTGTGGCCCGATGTTGCAATGTGCTGCCAACTAGAATCCAATCAATCACTTTGCTAAACTAGAGCCCTGTTTGAGACAACGCAAAACCCAAAGCTGTAATTCGGGGTTGACTAAGAATGACTTCAGTAATTCAATCAATCAGTCGTAAAACTTATACAATGAATAAATTATTTTCAGTTATTGAGCGCTTCGGTGTGTGGTCATGGAGGGCTATTACTCTCAGTTGCATGATTAGATAACCTTTTCGCACAACTCTCTCTCTCCCAGGATCATCCAAGAACTCTAATTTGGAATACCGGACAGGCGGTGGGTCAGTGGCCAGAGGTAAACTACTCTCCAGGCCAGGTGCAGCAGAGCAACGACCCGGGAGCAGATTCCCCAGAGGCATGGGGACAAGAGACGGCCATCTCAAGGCACATCACGACCTACAGGCAGCGAGACCCGGGAAGGCAACAAGCCAATTGGGAGTAAGAGGATCCATAGTACCTGCTGCCTTTTGGACTTCGTATTCATCATTTTGGAAAGCAGTGAAGGCAGTGTAGGCAGCGAGCAACATCTGCCATAGTCGCGAGTGCTTTGATGTGTAGCCAACGAGCACCGAGCGAGAAGATGCGTAGCTTGCTACTCTTCATAGATTGAACTCTTCACTTGATTTTTGGCAACAAAAAACAGCCCTAATGCATTATGCGGCCTTGGGCACATTGCCTTCACCCGCATATGCGGGAATTTGAAATGGACCCACATATGCAGCTGCATTGCATCAGAGGCCCTTTGCGTTACCATTCCCTATCTCCCCTCCTCTCTATCTCCCTTCTATGATCCATTTGCGCTTTTTATTTGTTTTTGCTTTACTTCATAAAAAAATAGTTTACTTTATAAAAAAATAGTTTACTTTTACTTATTTTTAGAGTGGGTTACCAGAATGGATCTGTAGTTTCACCTGATGGTAAATCTATTCTTTGCAGCATATCCGATGGTAAATGCTATTTTTTGGTTTTTGTATTTGGTTGCTACTGGTGGTGACTTAAATATTTCAGTTCAATGTCATATGTTGATCTGAGTTGATTGCATTTTCTAGTTTGTTATTTTTTCTTTCAAAGAATGATGAAACTTCTATGCAGCTTGGTCCTGGAGCTTCATGGGGTTAACGATTTTTAATTCTTTTGTTTCACAAACATTGGGAGTAGGAGTCTAGTCAGTGATGCTGATGTTAATTACTTGTCTCTTTCTCAGTGATGGTGATGTTAATTGCATCTCTTTCTTCTTCTTTCGAGTTTCTTATTAATAGTGCAATATAGAATGGCTTTTGGTATGATTTATATGGCTCTATTCCTCATTGATTTGATTGTGTTTTATGAATAGATGGAGAATGTCTATGCAATAGTAGTACTTTTGTGATTGATTTATCTTGGAAAAAATCCAGAGGAGACCTCTATCTCTTCTTTCGGAGAATTTTTTATGGAACAATTACTAATGTTAAACACCCAGTAGTGTGCAAACGCTGATGTGGGCATATGCTTCTTTGATTTCTTTTGAAAATTAAGGTGTATCTTTTTCATTCAAAAGTGTCATGTGTAACCGCTTTTATTCTAATGAGTAAATTCTCTTTGTAGGATTTGTAAACAAATGACATAGGCATCATTTCAAACGTCCATTGTCAATACCCGATGGCGGAGCCGAACAGTTCTTCCATGCACAGTGGAGCCGCATCCGAACAGGCAGCAGTTAGTGGGAAGAGGCAAAACTCAGGGGGTGCATGGGGCTGGCTAGCATATAATCTTTTGGCTCAACTTTTTTAGCCACCTCACTAATTTCTAGCTTTTTAAGAAACAAATCTGAAACAAAAGCAAAGGTAAAAAGGAACGCTACACCCATGTACTTGTTACTGGCACATGTGTACATGGGTGTAGCATTCTAGCTTCCTGATATTATGTTTCCCACTCACTTTTTTAGGTAGTCATGGAAGAAACATGGGGGCATATAGCTCTTCCTGAATTAGCTAGTGGGAAAGCAGTGGCGAACTACTATAACCTTGTATGAAACAAAGCTAACTATTAATTGCCATTGGTATTGATGTTTTTTTTCGTGGCCATCTCATTTTCTTGATATTTTTGGCGGCTACATATGTTTTTATGGGAAATTTATCAAAATACACCTAGAACTTAGGCTATTTAATATTTGAACATTTATCAAAATAACCAAAAGAGATGAAGTATTCAACAAGTACCCTTTAGGAACTGTTTCAATTCAAGACAATATATTATTTTATGGGTATTTTGAAGTTAAATCAAAAGATATGGTTAAAGTGTTAAATTGTTAATCTATTTGGGGTAATTTGATAATTGCCCTTTGATATTTTAGCCTAGGTGGAATTTGAACAATTTCAAAATACATCATTTGATGGGCTATTTCAAATTTGAATAAAAGAACGATGAAATAGATGAGATTACATCAAAGTAAAATATTGAATAGCATTTAAAATTGGAAAAAGTTTATGTAAGGTTGCGGCCCTATATAATCAAATTGAGGTGCATCTCAAAAATTCATGAGAAGAGGTTGTTTTGATGTCGAAAAACCCTCAAATCGACTATCTTGACATCGAGATGTATAGATGCAAAAAAAAATGAATTTTAAGTTTGGAATATAGTTCATCTTGTAATGCATTATCTGGGTGTATATTTTCAATATTTTCAAGTGTTTATAGGTTTGTTTTATCGTCACTATTTTTTAAGCTTTAAGTTTTATAATTAGAGATGAAAATAAATTTGCAGGCCATTATAAAAAAATGTACAATTGAAAAATCATCTTTTGACACTATTTATAGGCACACCTTATTTTGATTGTTTAGAGCCTCTATTTTATACAAACCATACTCTTTTATTTATTTATTATTATTATTTTTAGGTAATTTTCAGTGAACGCGTTTTTTCAATAGAATGGAAGAGCTACATTTTGAAAGTGTTATAATTGAGAGTATCAGTAGTAGGAATAGATACCACGATGTAGTAATTGAGTGTGGGATGCTACCACCACAAATCCAGCTTTTTTCTTAACCACACCTTTTAAAATTATATCAAATTAAATATAGAAAATAATAAATAATTTTTGTGAAAAATAAAAAAAAAGAATAAATAATTGAAATTGTTCGAATATTTATCTTTCTCTTTATGCCTTCGTATCACCCATGTTTCTTTGTCCGAATTTTCGGTTGCCAAAGGTGGGTCCCACTAGAAAATACTTTAATAAGGGCAATGCTCATTGGCTACTTACCAACACTCTCTTTTGAAGTGTAAGGCCACGTGGCGCAATTTACATTAACTCGGAGAAGTGGGAACCATCTCAAAAAGGCCGCTCACGCCACGTCAGCCCTAAATTCCACACTATTTATCATGGCTACGTTTTACCTTAAGCAACCATTAGTGGTCGGTAATTTACATATTTGACCCCAAGTTGAAAATTGATAGAGATTGGTGCTTAGGGCCGTCCTCTAATGCTAATTCTAGCAAAATAGAGAAAGAACAATTTTGAGACCCAATTCTTTAAGGAAAATGACGAGCAATCCACATTACAATATTTTCTAATTTAAATTTAATCCTTAGCTAAAAAATCACAGACTCTTTCCCAAATTAGTTCTCCTGCTCTTCTTTGCTATTTCCTCCATTTTGCTCATCCCAATTCAAGTGCATTTATATATATATATAGATTGTTTGAGGGTTTGTTTGGATGTACTCGTTATTACGGATAATTCATTGTTTAAAAAAAAACAATTATGATGATGATTATTGTTGTTTGGTATTCTTCCTCATAAAATTATTTGACAAAAACTTATAAACTATTTTACATTTAAGTTTGAAAATAACTAAAAATAATTGAAAAAGTTAAATAATTAAATATTATTATGTATAGTATAAGGTATGTACCAGCAACTAAAAAATAAATATTGTGTGGAGTATACTAATTTCAGATAAGATACCTTACTTAATTACCCAAAAAAGATAAGATAGCTTGCTCCCAGTAATATTAATTTTCATCCAACATGCCTTGATGTAATGTTTCCTCGTACTTATTCCAAGCATACACAAAATGAGTACACAGTTTATGGTTTTTTTTATCATGTTGACACATCAAGAGAGCACTTGTCTAATACATCAGAAACTAAATCGCTTTTGTAAAAAAATCTCACTGTAGAAATACTTAATGTCATATCAAATTTCACTTCTCTTTTTCCTCAAAAATACTCAACATTACCCAAATCTCACTACATAAGTATTTGGTCACCTAAAACTCCACTTCTACTTTGTTGCATATGTCAAAGCGCCAAGGAAGCAAAACTTCTCACTACTATTTCTTTTTGAAGGTTATTGTAGAAAAACTTAATGTCATGTAAAATCTTACCATTATTTTTTTTTAGAATTTCTTAATATCACCTAAATTACTCGCTATAGAAGTAATTGATGCCACCTAAAACCCAGCTTCTCCCTTTTTGCTGGTCTTAACAAATCAAGGAAATATTATTTTTGTGTGACACTTTAGAAGCATTTCTTTTTAATATTGATTTTTTTAAAATCTCACTATAAAAATACTCAATGTCACTTGTCTCTTTTATTTAAATAGTTAATTGATATAGAGTCCAAATATCAACTTTAAAATTAGCATTTTTAGCACTTGTATCATTTAGGTGTCCCTGTAAGCCAAGAATTATGTTCGATAAGTCATGTGTGGCTTATTTGAGAGCAATGCTTGATAAGTTTTATCCTTAGGGTGGCAATGGGCCACGTGGCTTGGCCCAATCAACCCACCCCTAAAAAGGATGTGGCCCGAGGTCTGGTCTAGGGCAAGACCACCACGATCTTAGGGCAACAAAAGGCAAGGTCGTACCTAGGCCAGCGCCACAACAGAGCTGGCCTTGTTGGGCCCTTTTTCTTATTCCTTTTCTCTTCATTTTTCTTGGATTATATTGGCTCATCCTGGTCCTAACAAGGTTGGGGCCAGGGCTTCTTCGACCCGATCAGGGTTAGGCCAGGCCAGGCTCCATCCTGTAGAGACTAGGGCCGGGCTAGGGCCAGGCTGGCCTGTGCTGCTGCAAGTCCTATAAAATCCTTGATAATGAGCAGTGGTAGCATTAAAGCAAGCTTATACTAGCTTAAGCATATCTCATTGCAAGCTATATGACTGTTCAAGAATGTTTTGCTCTGTTGCTAACAGGCACCCATGAAGCATGCAAACAGGCCGAACATGAAATGTACTAGCTTTTGCATTTGGAGTTTTAAAAATAGGTCTTAAAAAATGTTGCATGGATCATTGTTCATAATGAACAAAAAATGCAAAGTTAAATAAAAATGCAGTTTTAAGAACACTGTTTCACGATTTGTTATTTTCGGAATAATGTCTACGAAAGTCGTATAACGAATGACGTAGGTTTTAATGAACATTTTTGTTAGATATATTTTGATTAAATATTTTATTGATATATATTTTAATTAATTAGCTGACCCCAATTAGTTGGAAAAAAGCTACGAAGATGATGATGAATTGATGATATTTTAATTAAATATTCAATAGAAATTTCAAATTAGAGGCTAGAAGCATTATACAAGGAAAAAATTTATATAACGATGCTACTTTATAATGTAGAACTACGGATGCCCCTCAAAAATCCATCAGAAAAGGTAGTTTTAATGTTGAAAAACCCTTTGATTGATCATCTCGATGTCGAGATGTATGACATGAAAAATAAAAAGATTTTAAGTCTCAGAAATAGTGCATTTTATAACATATTATCTAGACAGTCCATTTTCAATATTTTCATATGCTTATATATCTACTTGATTTTAACCATTTTTTAAATTTAAAATTTCATAATTGGATATAAAAATAGATTTTGAGATAAGAGGAATGATCCTATAGGACCCTCCCCCACCCATATGTGTAGGACCCCAAATGATCACCATTAAAGTGGACATGGATATCTAGAAAAGTTAACACATGCGTGTGGGACGTGACTTTTTTATAGATCCGTGTCAAATTTAATAATGATCCTTTGGGTCCTATACACATGAGTGGGAAAGGGTCCTATAGGATCATTTCTCTTGAGATAATCCTAAGAACATTTTATATCAAAATTATATACCGTGACAAAATTTGAAGGTGCAACTTATCTCTACACCTACGGATGCATCCGTATGCAAACTACACCCTTATAACAAATATAATGGGCACTAACCCTAGAAATAAAAAGAAACAAGGAAATTTTATCAAAGTACCAATTAGATATGAAGTAATTCCATAATTGCCCATCCCAAGCTAGTCACACAGGTCCCAACTCGGGACAAAGGAGGAGGGTTATGCTAAGTAGAGCAACCAACGTAAAACTTCCTCACATCTTTTCTTGAATCCTGAACCTATATAGTGGAACATGATTCATATAACCAACCCTAAATAGTTGAAATAAGTCGTAGATGATGATGAAGATGATGATGACCCATTGAAGATAAAGTATTTAATATTTTGCCTAATAGAAACTATCCTGACTCAAGACCAAGCCCTTTTCTATGGGTACTTTGAACAATTCCCATTGGTAAATTAATATATTTTCAAAGAAACAAATATAGTGAGGCATCACATAATTTTTAAAAGTGAGCATTATAATGGTTTTAGATATGTTCAGTTTTATTGGGGCGAAAGCTACATCATGTTTCTGCATCATCCACTAGGCTGGGTGGTCTGATCCTAACTAGTCGACTAAGTACTGAAAAATAAGGTCCTTGGCCACATAGTGCTAGACCACCACAACTAGAGGCCCGAGCTAGGCTGGGTATGGGCCAAGCCATACAGGGCACCCAACCCTTTTTTCCCCTTATTTTTCTTTTCATATTTATCTGAGTTTGTTAAGCCTTGCTTGGCTTGGATCAGGTCAAGGCTAACTTAGGGTAGGGACTCTTAGGCCCAATGTGATCCATGCTGGGCTGGCGCTGGCCTTATGGGGACCAACGCCCATCTCAGGCTAGGGTTGGCCTGATCCCATCTTGCTCATTGCCAACCAACCCTAACCAATAGTTGAAAATTTAATGCTGCATCACGTTACGACTTCAAACCCTTGATGGCTTTCCGGCCATTTATTGTAAATAAAATGTTTTAGTTATGCTTTCTTGAGCAATATATCTAGGATATGGTTTCTATACGGCCAAGCCCGCATATGTAGAAATGTAGGCCTCTTAATAAATTTATTTTTGAGATGGATTTTAAGACTTGATTTTTAAAGACACGTAATCTTTAACATGAATATGAAAAAATAAATACATTTTTAAAACTAAAAATAATAATTCTAATAAAAAAACATTTGGACCGTTAGTTTCCATTGTTTTTAAATAGAACACCTACTTGCATCCATCTTTAAGATGGATGCTTTACATTTTCTAGACCGCATATGTAGAAATGCAGTCCAGCCCTCATGAAACAATTTTCCATATATATGAGCGTTATAAACATTAGGACCATTCACTTTGATACAAGAAAGTCATCGTCATTCATAGCTCATTGTCATCATCATCAAAGTCTTTTCCTAATTAATTGTGTTGGATGAACAACCAATATAAAACTTTGTTAAAACTTTTCATCACGCATAGTTGTGTGATGCAAAATCAAGAGACTTATGTTACATCCCCAAAATCGTCCGATTTTAAATCTAATTGCTAGAGGGGATTGTGATATTTATGTACCGAAGGTAAATGGTGCAAGTGTATCTTGTTCCATTTATCTAACCTTCGAAGGATGTAAGTTGTGATCAATACAACCACTACCCAATGTATGTCACGGTTCAATGAACCGATCGACGGCAACTAAAAGAGAGTGAATTATACGAACTTGAAATTACACATTCCTCATGTTCGCACTTTCTTAATCACCATCCATCTATTGATTTAACGGTCCATTATATTTTATCACCGTCCATGTGCATGGTCATATGATACTATGCTTCCTCATCCATGAGAGCTTAGAGATAGACTATTTTACTACGGGTGTGGTTTGTATAAGGCCGAGGCCCTAAACCATCAAAATAAGGTACGTTTTTAAATAGTGTCGAAAGATATTATTTTAATAATAAAAATTTTTATGATGGCCTGAAAATTTATTTTTACCTCTAATTATAAAATTTAAGGATGCGGTTTATATAGAACTGAGGCTCTAAACAATCAAAGTAAAGCACCTTTAAATAGTGTCGAGAAATGTGGTTGCACTAATAGCCTTAAAATATATTTTCATATTTAATTTTAAAGTTTAAAGCTTAAAAAATAGTGTAAATCGAGCATATATATGAAAACTTGCAATTCTTGAAAATTAATGGCTCAAAAATGTGTCACAAGTTGCATTGTTTGCAAAACTTGAAATCCTTTTTTTTTTCTCATGTTCATGCATTTGGATGTCTAGATGATCAATTTGAGGATATTTGTTCATCAAAACAACTTTTTCTAGTGAAATTTTTTATGTGCACTATAATTTAATTGTTTAGAGCCTTATATAATTTTTCTCCTTTTGTTAATGAAATTTAGTAACGTTGTAAAAGGAAAAATTTTATATAAGGTTGCAACTTTAAAACGTAGAATTAAAGATGCATCTCAAAAATCCATCATAAATGTTGTTTGGATGTTGGAAAACCCTCTACTTGATCATCTTGACATTGAGATGTACAAGTATGAAAAGAAAAAAACATTTCGAGTCCGTAAAATAGTGTATCTTGCAACACATTATATGAACAGTACATTTTCAAGATTTTCATGTGTTTATCAATATGCTTGATTTGAACCATTTTTAAAGCTTAAAATTTATAATTAAATATAGAAATAGATTTTCAAGCCATTATCAAAAAAATTTTAATATCGAGATTACATTTATTATAAAATTTAGAGGCGCGCCTTAATTGGATTGTTCAAGGTTGCCACCTCATGCAAACCACATCCATTGTTAAAAATAAATAAATTAAAAAAAAAAAATAATAGAAGGAGACGAAGAACAGTCCAAGGTAGACGGAGGGTATTTTTGTAGTTTCACTTAAAAGTGGATCCCTCCATTCGTTAGGCTTTCTAGCATAACTCTCTCTAAATTCTCGGTGGTGGTGGCGGAGATTGTTACAGAGAGAGAGAGAGAGAGAGCTCTGAATTTTCGTGGACGTTAGAGAGAGAAAGAGGAGTGAGAAACTGTTTAAAAGCTTGTCCTCCTGGCAAAAGCTTCTGCATCTTTTTTTGGTAGTATCGTTGTTGTTTCTTGGCTGAAAAAAAAGTTTAGAGATAGAAGGAGCAGAAGCCATGGGTGATGCTACTGGTAATGGTGGACCTAAGCTTCCGATTCCTGGCATGAGAAATATTATGATTACAAGCGCCCTTCCATATGTTAACAACGTTCCCCATCTCGGCAACATAATTGGCTGTGAGTTCTATCACTCTTCTCTCTTTTGTTCTCAATCCTCTCTCTCTCTCTCTCTCTCTCTCTCTCTCTCTCTCTCTTTGTCGTCTACTTCGTTCGGTTCGGTTTCTTCGTTCGTTCGTTCGTTCGTTCGTTACGTACGTTCGTTACGT
>NW_006498103.1:127570-138389 GCF_000471905.2 Amborella trichopoda
GAAGAACACACACACACACACACACACACACACACACATATATATATATATATATATATATATATATATAATAATGAAACCACATGTTTAGAAAACCATGTTTGTGACATTTGTATGACCCTAAAAATTGTACACACCTCTCTTAAGCCTAATAAGCAATCCCCAAAAAAATAAAATTCAATTTGCACCTTATATATGGTAAAAATGAATACCCCACCAACAATGAATCTAGACCATCCATTTGGTGAATTTCAAGATCTAGGTTTTTGCAAAAAAAAAAACCTAGGCTTTTGCAAACTCAAAATCATTTTTTTCCTTCTTAATATTGTTTATCTAATGATATAAAGCTATCTAAAAAATTTGGAAAGGGAAAAAATCCTTCTAATACCTAGATCTAATTGTCTTACCAAAATGGACGGCGTATGTTAATTGGGTTTGTTTATAATTTTATCTTAGTAATAAATTATTGTTAAAGATTAAAAAAAAATAGTTCCTGTAAGATACCTATTGAGAAATTGGAGAAGGGGGCATCTCTAGGTTTTTGGGCTCAATACCGTCTTTGTTAAGTGAAGTTGATGCTCTAGTAGTTTACCCATTTTGATATCAAGTAGGTAACTGTTGGAACTGAAAGTTTTCTGAGTTTTCAAGTGGTGGGAATGCCGTTTGTTGAAAAAGAAACATCATTGAGGAGGATTTTGGAACCATGGAAAACATATTGTGAAAATCCTTTGAAAGTTTCCTTATCCCAATATCTCAAAGTTCCAAAACTGTAGTATGGTTATCTAGTCTTATTGATTAATTTGAATTTCTGCATCACCCAGCAGCAGAGTCTGGGCTAGTTTCTGTTTCAAGTATACAGTTAATAACAAATCATGCAGGCAAAATATGGTTTTTCTTGTTTGAACATATTGGACTATATAGCAGTTGTGTTCATGTTTTTTATAACACTACATTGGACCTCTTTTTTTTTCGTTTTTGATGGTTTGCCCTTTTGTGCTGAATTGCTAACAGAAATTTGTTCCATATCTTGTGCATAACACCTCAACAATTTTTTTTATGATTCTTGAGGCCTTTGGGATTTATTGAGATTTTATTAGTTTCTGTTATGACTGTTTCAATTTGAACACAGGTTATGTTTCCTTCAATGCTTTTTGGAACTGGCGAGAACTGGACACTGATGAAGACAATTAGTGTTACAGAATATTTAAACTATGAAGCGGGTTAGTTAAACTGTTTACTTATTTCGACCTTTGTGTTCTCTTGACCCTGATATTCAGAACTCTTTACGACTTGATGACATTGGACTCTCGCTTGCGAGTTTAATGTTGGCAACTTGACATTGGGCCCTTAAATATGCTCTCCTCGATTAAATTGGAGGTTACTGTTTCTTAATTGCCAATTGATGTTTTGCTGGCATCCCAATGGGGACCCTCATTTACAGGAAAATTCTCCAAAAGCAAGGGTGTGGGAGTTTTTGGTAATGATGCCAAAGATACAAAAATACCTGTTGAAGTTTGGAGATATTATCTGCTCACAAACAGGCCTGAGGTTTGTTGTGCTGGAGTTTTTCTTTGTGATGCACTAGAATGCCAATTTCTTAATATATTTGTAATTCATTTGCTCCTTTTGGTTGAATGCTTCTTGTTTCCTTAGAATTGATCTCTTATCAATTGAAAAAGTCTCAGTTGAGGTGCTTATTTGTATTGCATCAGGTGTCAGACACTTTATTTACGTGGACAGACTTGCAAGCCAAACTGAACAACGAATTGTTGAAAAACCTTGGAAATTTTATTCATCGCGTCCTCAGCTTTATTGCCAAACCTGAAGGTAAGTTCTGGTATGCTTAAAAGAGGAAAGTGCTTAATGTTGGTTGTTTTCTTCCTCCTGGAATTAGTATTCTTTAGCACCAAAATTTTTTTGATGCCCAATGACTCAAATAATGTACCATTTATTTATTTTGGGATTTTTTATGTTTTTGGTGTTGATTTTCTCTTGTTACTGCAGCATTTGACCATGCATGTTCCAATGGCATGCAAAACTATGTATTGTATGCACATGTAAATTTATGTGTGCATGCATGCTTCTATATTTATCCTAGTGTGTATGTGCATCTGAGTTCCATGATCATCAGATCATATGCATGATGCTAACGGAAACCTTAAACATTTTAAAAGTAATGAATGACTGTTATCTTTTGGTGGGGGGAGGGGGGGTAAAAAACTAATGAACAGGCACACAAATAAAGGACTTTCAAGTTTGTATCTATTGCACATTTATGGGTGGCCATGGCCAGGCGGTCCGATCAGCCCGGCCGTAAACAGCACTTGTCTAGGTCACCAAATTTGGCCTTGGGGATGGGCCCGGCCTGGACCAGGTATCATGGCCTGGCCCTGCCCAGCCTAGTATTGTTTTTTGTTTTTAATTTTTATGAAATTCCAATATCCACTGGCCTGGTCCAATGCAACCCTATTAATAGGGCTGGTCCGACTCATCTAGACAAAGAGTAGGGAGGGGCCTTGGCCAGGCCCCAAATTCCCAGTCTCGACTGGGCCTCTAGGGTCTTGGGCCAGCTCCGGCCTAGATCTTTATGCACATTGAGATGCATGAATTTTTTGAAAGGAAAACAACATTAATATGCATGTGAATTTCCCCACAAGAATTATGGATCTTTAAGAGAAAGAATAGACTTGTTAAAAAGAATAAATGAATAGATATTTGATTTTGTGAAGAGATGAGAAGTAATATACTAATACCATATGCTGGAAACTATCAAGACTGGAGCATGTGCTAGATTTACAAACACCATGAGCCCTCGCTCCTCCTCCTCCTCTCTCCCCCATGTTCCTCCCTTTCCTACCCTTTACCAAAACTATGTCCTCCTTTTCTATCCCCAATCTTCCCAAGCATCTCCCTCGGTTCCTCAGCCTCTTCCTCCCCCTAAACCCTCATGCCCCATCCTGCCCCATCCTGCCCTCTCTCTCGTCGTCGCTTTGCAGCTCCTCCACTATCCATCTCTAGGCCTGTCACCCTGCAGTTTCCGAAGCATTGAACAACTCCCTTGTGGGCCATTTCCACCCACCTTGAACTGATCTTAGGGCCATTGAAAAATGGGCTCAAAACATTTGGGCTGAACCTAACCTTGGCTGTCGGTCTTTATTGAGTTCCTCCTCCTTGGCGCCCATCCAATTGCTCGTGGAATCAATCTCCCCGGAACTCATTCCCGAAGCTACCTAGCTCATTTCTGGTGGCCTGTTCCACAGGTTGGATCTAGCTGGGTCCCAACCTCCCCCCCCCTCAAGCTGCCACTTTCTGGTGAATTCATCCCGTTAGCCCAGCAAGTTGAATAAAAATGCCCCCCCCTCCCCAAATCTCCAGACTGTTGGACTCAAATTCGCCGGAAAAAAAGTCGCCAGAAAAACACAGTACAGTAGCGATCTGCTTGTTCCTCACAACTCATTTCAACCCCTACCCGAGAAGACTTCTAGCGGTCCATCGACCCTTGCTGTAGAAGTGTCCCATCACTGTCTCTCGTCCCAGATGCGAGATGGGTTGAGGATGAAGACTCATCATCTCGCCTCCCCTCCATTGGAAGAGATGGTTATCCCACCCTCTTCGTGCTCCCTCCCCCCACACGTGGCGTGTTCTCTTTAGCACACGTTGGCGGCAACTCCTACCCGTCCTTGCCGTGTGTCTTTCCCTGTTGACCCTTTTTGCCACGTGGTGGCATTACTCTATTGATATTCAAACCCTTCACCCAGCGATGAGGTCTCCTCCCCATATGCTATCCCACTCAGCATTTATTGCTCCCCTCTTACCAATAAAGCACTCTAGATAGGTGTCAACCTCTCCTTGCTCGCACCACGTGTCACTCGTCCTCCGTCCCCTCCCCATGTCTCACCTGCCAGCATGATCCACACGCTTCCCTCTGCATGCCCGACATCTATCCCTCCGCCGCCTGGTGGGGATGCGACTTTTGATTCTCTCTCCTCCCCTACCTCCTGCTCTCCCTCTCTCTCCTCTTCACTTGCCCCTTCTTCCTCTCGGTTACCCTTTTCTGCAGATTCCTTCGAAGCCTGTACAAGTCTTTCGGCTGCGGCCACTCAATTTCCGGTCTCCTCCACGTTTTCAAACCCTCCGCCCCTTAGAGGAACGTTGATAGTTGAGCACGCCGTTCCCTTAACCCAGGGTGTAGACCCCCCACCGGGGGTCCTTCCTCACCAATCTCCTCCCTCATCTCTTGGACCATTAGTGGTGTGTCGGCCCCACCTCCCCCTTAGTCGATGCCCTTTTCTCTCGGCTCCGCTCCCCTTGTGAGCGACCTTATGCTCACCCACCTCTTCTGTCCCACTTGGCCATGCCCTGCTCCCACCTTCGCCCTATCCCCCCTTATCCTCTTCTCGCTTACCCACAGTCACCTCCCCCACTTCCAGTCTCTTGCTTCCTCAATATGCTTACTCCACAGCCACCCTCCTCCGCTGGTTCGAATTTCTCACTAGCCTCTGTTCCCATCCTTCTCCCTCTATCTTCATTGGCCCTTGGTACCTATCTCGCATCCCACTGCCCTCTTTCCCCCTTCCCTTTCTTTCCCCCGGGCTTTCTGCCCTACCCCCCCAACAGCCTCTTCCTTCTTGCCCCCCTTCAGCTCTGCCCCACTTATCCATTCTCATCTTTTGGTCCCCTCCCCCTCGATCCCTGAGCACAACTTCAGGGACGATTGACAGCCTACCCCCACTCCCAGATCACCAGTAACCCCAATTTCCTACATTCTCCCCTTTGGCGCCTGTCCCCTCCGCCTCAGTTCCCTCTTCCAGCCACGCTCCGAGTCCTCCCTCCTTGGAGATGCTCTCCAACAACCCCCCCCCCCTTCTCCTACCCTTGCCTTCCTCGTCTCCTATGCAGAATTGCTACCTATCCCCAGCCCTTCTTCCTTCCCCCCCCCCCCCCCTTCTGCTTCGAGGAGTTGTCCCCCTTCTTTCTCTCATGCTAGCTCCTCCTCAAGGTGCTCTGGGTCCCCAATACAGGATTCGGTTGGCTCTAACTTTGTGGAAGCCCTCGACGAGGCCCAAGGAGATGTCCTCCAAGTCCTTAAGGTCATGGGTATGGACTTCCCTGGCGCCCAGAAGACTTTCATAGATTTTATCAAGGAAGATCCACAGTTCAAGTCCATGCTTAGGACCAAAGGCTCAAGGGAGCTGTCCAACCTAAGTTGCAGCATCAACTATGACAAAGAAACCCAGGCTCCTTTGATGAGCCCCCTTCGAGTGTTCGACAGACAGTTCGGCGCTCAAGAGGCGCTCCGGTCGCTCTCAGTCGCTCCCATGAAGATTTTAATATAGAATATCAGGGGGCTTGGGCAACCCCCAAAAGCGTCGCCACCTTATGGTCTGTGTATACTGCTTGTATAGCTTTTGCTCTCGTATGGGTTTTTGCTGTCGCACCCAACTTGTGGGTGGCCGACTTTTTGTACACTCCTTATACTTAATACATCAGTTAGCATTCTTAAAACATTGGAGAGAAATAGGAAAAGAAAGTAGTTTGCAGTAATTTGGATTTACTCACCGTAAGTCAAATCAGGGGAGTTGTGATATTATTTTTCACTTGGAAGAAGAAAGTAGGGGGGGAGGAGTGGGGAACTTGGGGGCTAACTAGAGATTCTGCAAGCTCAAGCTCCATTCATGTGGTTCAGAAGAATTAGATTCATGCCTAGCGGATCAGTTTGGTAGCACTCATAATGAGGGGCTTTTCTTATTATTGTCATTTAGGAGTAGTTATGTTATTTGGGAGTTTGTGGCACAGTGTAGAAGTTGAATAGTTGTGCAACTGTGTTGTATTATGTATATTCTTGTGGCTTAGTGTGGTTATAATTTGTAATGGATCTATTTATGCTTGTTGTGAACTTGGAAAATATGACCTTACCTAGTGGATGGCCTAAATGCAAGTGCTGAATCTAATTCATGGGCACTCACCTGGCACTACTTTGACTAGTTATGTGGTTTTACTGGCCCATGCATTTTGTCTTATGTACCACTGTCCCGTGTCATAGGTGTTGTATATACTAGTTCATCCACATGGCTTTCAATACATCATTGTTCTGGTGGTCACTATTTTTTATATCATAAATCCTGAGGGGTTCATTTGGTTGTTTGGATTTGTTTGTTCTTTTGGTCACCTCCTTTACTCACTTTTTTTTTTTTTTTCTTTTTGGGTAATTCAGTGAGGATGACGAGCCCCTACCTGTTTTTGAAATCATTAGTGGTTTTTGAATGCGTTAGGTGAGCATGGAAGCTTAGACCTTACCTGGGGCACAAGCGGTGCTACCATCAAAACCCCAACCCCATTCTCAAAAAGGGGTAAGTCAGTGAGGATTTGGGCCCCTACCTTTTGGTGAGAATGGAGTAAGAGACTTCATCATAGGGCTTGTTGGTATACCGCCAAGGCCCCTACCGTTTCTTTACTCATGACTTCATACATAACACAAAATGTGTCATATTTTTTGAATGGTGTTGAAAAAGATTGCTGCATTGTGTTCCTCTGATACATTAGAGTTATTTCATTGGATCCTCACTAACTATGATTCATATTTCATCCACCCAATTTGGTTTTGTATTTGTATAGCATCATAAGGAATCTTAGCTTGCAATGGTTGTTTCAATTATCTTACATATGTACAGTTTGCTGCATCTTTCCAAATATTCTTTCTTTTATTTTATTCTTTCCAATTGTTTCCCTAAATTCTATCTTTTTTTTTTGGAAACTGTTAACTGTTGTATAGCGTCGAAGGAAAGAGATACATTGGTCTGTCGAGAGGGCCCACAGCAGGGGCCTCTCGGTAAAAAATAGGCTTTCCCAAGACGGGTAGCCCTATACAAAAAATGAGAGGGGATTGTAACAGTTGCCCCTTACATAGATATACAAAAGAAGTCCTTGAGGGGGAGGACCAAGATACAAAGATGTACAAAAAGTAACCCCGTGCTCTTAAGGGTCCGCGACCAGTGCGAGTGCTCCATCCTTAGCTAGTTGGTCCTCCAGGGCATTTGATTTCCCTAAATTCTATCTTATCTTGCACTTTTATGCCTACTTTTCTGCCTGATGCATCTTTTGCGAAAACATTTGCTGTCTGAGATGGAACTTTCACAATCTTCATTGTTACGCTTTTTGCACCTCATCCCCCATGCATTTTGTGCTATTTCAAATTTTATGAAAAGGGGGTCCCTCTCTCCCTCTCCCTTCCTGTCTGGAATTATTTTTTCTCCTCCCTTCTGTGACTTTGTGTAAATTCATGGGAATCTATGCTACAGCCTGCTTGCCTTGCATGTCTTCTACTATCCATTCCTTTTTTTGTTGTTTCCCTGCAACCTGGATCATCTGTCATTCCTTTTTCACGGCAATCTGGAATCATGTCTCATTTCTCTCTCTTTTTTTTTTCCAACTATTGCTTTCTTTCTTTCAGTTCTGCATATTTTTTGTGGATGTCTTCTTTTCTTTTAAGTGACCGCCAAAGCTGTACAAGTCCAACTCTTCTCGATGGGAACATGGTTCTTATTTCTTAGGCCAATGATTTAACGGTTTTGCTGGTGTTTCAAGTTCCATGACTTAACATCCTTTGATTTTGTCTCTTTTAAAAGCTAAGCTGAAAGGTTGCTAATCATAGGCTTGCTTTTGCCACTTGGCTGCTTCTACAGTCGTTTATTGGCCTTCCTCAGTTCCCTTGCATTTTTTTAGGACAATTGGGATGCTGGTTCTTTCTTTTATGAGTTATGGTAGTACATGCATTATCTCGTCTAACATGTGAAGATAGTTTACTTTTGCCTTTGTTGATTTTTTATTTTTTTGGGGTTCACTTTAAGCATTAGTGTTTTGGACATCATTCCTATGGTTTTGGCTGTTATTTTACGTGACTGATTGGCCAAACATTTTACTTTTTGCTCTTTACTGCTATTGAGTTCACTCTGTGCTTTCATGTACTCACAGGAGAAGGCTATGGTTCTGTCATTCCTGATGCACCAAATGCAGATTCACATCTACTTACTAAAAAGTTAGCTGAGACTGTGGGTAACCTTGTTGAGCAGTTTGTCGAAGCAATGGAGAAGGTGATGATGACTTAGTATCTTGGCTGATAATAAATGTTTGTCTTCTGTAGAGTTTCAGTTGCAAGATGGAGTGTCAGTAAATTAGGCTATGAGTTATTAATTTTACCTTGTGCTCTTGGGATCAGGTCAAGCTCAAACAAGGTTTGAAAATTGCAATGAGCGTCTCTAGTGAGGGGAATGCATATCTACAAGTATGTGCATAACAATTCATTTTCCATATTTTCTTTCTTCTTTTTGGATGTTTAAGCAGGCTGGCTTCGAGCCCACAACCACAAGGTTGCAACAAGAAGCACCTTCCAGTCGAGCTGTGGGATCGAACCATAATTTCTGGTTCACATGGAAACAGGAAGCTGTGAAGTGTGAACAAATTGTGCTTTTGTGTTCTTCTATTCTGTGTATTATGCAGGACAACCAATTCTGGAAGCTCCACAAAACAGACCCTACTTCTTGTGCCACTGTAATGAAGACTTCTGTTGGGCTTGTGCATCTTCTTGCTTCTCTTCTTGAACCTTTCATGCCTTCTTTCTCTCGTAAGGTACACGACTTCTTTAAAGTTGCATGTTCATGCAATCACAAAAAAATGAAAACAATAAAAGAAAAAAGTTACATGGTCATGCTTCCACTTTGCTATTGTACATAAATTTTAACAGGTGCTAGCGTCAGTTAGGCCCAATTTGGACGGATTACTTAACGAGATTTGCCCTATTGTCTTCATCTGCTGGCCTGGAAACAGTACTGCAACTCATTTGTGTCCATCAATCTCAAAAGCTTGTTTGCATAGAAAATGCCTTGTAGTGGCTATTTATAATAGCAAGAGGAAAAAGAAACCTAATTTTTCCTTTATTATATAATGGTAGTAGGATAGCCCTGGGGGGGGGGGAGGGTCCCAAACTTGTCTTAGATATTTCAGTGAGGTTTATTATGGGTTTTGATCCTTTTTCATATTTGGATGGCCTTATAGGTTGTTGCACAGCTTAATTTGCCTTGTGAAAGCCTTTCCATTTGCAAACAAAAAGGAGATGCTGCAAGGGAAAGGAGACCTTGGGATATAGTACCTGCAGGGCATAAAATAGGGAAGCCAGAGCCTCTATTCTTTGAGATGGTACTTCACTTACACTGATATTGTGAATCATGCTGATATTTGTCTTATTTTATTCCGTTAACTTCCACCGTGATCTGTCTGAACCCCTCTTATGATGCCATTTTTTCTTTTATCTTATTCATG
This sequence comes from Amborella trichopoda, assembly GCF_000471905.2. The sequence goes on from NW_006498103.1 coordinate 136,886, forward strand.
TCACTTTTTAACTTTGATAATTTCCCTATAGAAAGATGATGAAGTAAACGACTACAGAGAGAGGTTTGCTGGAAGCCAGTCTGATAGGGCTGTAAAGGCAGAAGCTGAAGCACAGAAGATCGCTGAGCATCTTAAGAAAACTACAGTTTCAGGTAAAATTATTTTCCCTTGTAACATAATGGTGAACCATTTTTATTTAAGTAAAATTCTGTTCTGACTTCTGTAAACTGTTCTATGCAGACTGGTAGATCTTTATGGTATTAAATTATGCTTCCCAAGAACGTATCATCTAAAAAACATCTCGCAATATGTTGCGACTGTTGTAAAATGTTGCATCTGTGATTACTTTTAGCAGTTTATGTAGAAGCATATCCGTCTGCTTGCATATTCACAAATTTGGTTTTGCTGAATTTAGTTTATAGTATCCTAATCAAAAGAACTCATTTGAAGATTTTTGTAGTGCCATGCTCATCATGGGGAACAGGTCTTGAAGCTGACAGTATGCCTCTCATTAGTCCTTTGCTGCTCCTCCTACAGAAGATGTTAAATATTTTAAGTTTAATATCTTATTGCATAATGTTAAAAAAAAATAAGTTTAATATCTTATTGCCATCTTAGACCGTTGACTAATTTTCCTGTACTTGAGCTTTGATGGTTGAATTCCATGGGTTTATAGAGTTCAAGTAACATGTGGTGAAGGTTCTGGTTCGGAGGAAATGCTTAGGTTAGTGCAACTTGATTGAGGTAGAAGAGTGACCATTCTATCAACTCTAGAGGAAACTTCGTCTGTTTGAGAGGAGGTTCAAGATATGTGATGAGGTGATGATAGGAAATATTTGTGCATGCAATATTTAAAAGGAATTTGTGGTAACCTTGTCATGATTCATGAGTATAGAATTGTGGAAGGAGGAAATTCTTTCACTGGAACGTAGTAGTAACATGAATCGAATAGATGTGACACTTGCGGTTAAAGTGGCTAGCTGGGGGCCATTTGAGTGCTACTCTTTGCTTGTTGAAGAGAATAGTTTATCCTTTATCAGTTGGATACAGTGTTGACAAAGTCGGCTGCCCGGCTGCCTAGGCGGTCTGGCTGACAATCTGCCTAACCGAAGCCTAGGCGGCGGGTTTAGGCGGGCATGCCTAAGGCGCTTGCCTAGGCAGGCTCAAGGCAGGTGCCTAGCCAGGTCTAGGCGCCTGCCTAGTGCCAACCCCTTGATAAAAAAGAAAACTACATTTAAAAAAGAGAAAAAAAGCTCAAGGCCTGTTTAAGGTCCCCCTCTCTCTCTCTCATTGGCCCATGTGCATTCGATGTGAGGTCTTTCTCTCTCTCTCTCACATAGACTCTCTCTCTTTCAACATATTAGAAGAAGAAAAAGAAGAATGTTATCCAAGTGTCGAAGACCTCTCTCTCACAAATATGGATCCATATGCTCTCTCTTACTCTACATATATGATAAGAGAAAAAAATATCTTTTGAGTATTTCATGCAAGGCCTCTCTCTCTC
>NW_006498103.1:138459-158577 GCF_000471905.2 Amborella trichopoda
TAGTAGTACGTACTACTATCGTCTCTCTTACTTACTACTACTATATAGTATAGTAAGAAAAGTAAAATAACTTACGTTAGTAGTTACTTACTGTCACGACGCGCTCTCTCTCTCTCTCTCTCTCTCTCTCTCTCTCTCTCTCTCACACACACACACACACACACACAAGCACACATATGCCCCCACCCCAACTCCTCCCCTTAGGGCTACCTAGGTATCTGGTGCCTGCTGACCGCGTAGGCAGTCAGGGTCCCTGTCCACCTAGGCCGCCACCTCCACCTTTTTGAACATTGGTTAGATAATTTTACCGATTATCTGTTAGGTGTTTTAGGCTGGAAGAAATTGCTAGTTTAGGCTTTTTTTCGAGCCTTTATTGGCAGTATTTCTTCTAGCTTTCAATAGATGGTCTTGACCTTGCTGGACCTCTTGACGGTGTGGCTTTTCCGTTTGAGGAGATGAGCACGTTTTTGGCTTTCTAGGGGAACATACCTTTGGCCGCAATTGTTATTCATCAGGATTTAATGAAACAGAGCTCTTATAATCTATTTGGTGTCGGTATTTTTTATTTTTTTTTTGGTTTTTTTTTTTGGGGGGGAAGGGGGGGGGAGATGTACTTTTGAGTTAAGCACTTGAATGTGCATGAGTATTATCTGTGAGGTGACCAAGCAGCATGATGCCTAGAAAGTGCTTAAGGAGATCCATGGCTTTCTGGGAAGACCCAACTTCTAGCTTAAGGTGATCAGTAGCAGTTGTATATTGTCAAACTACATAAACTGCGTGAAGGTAGTCCCCGATCATTACATTAATCTGTCAAACGTAGTGGGAATGACAATATCACGAAATTTCTGAACCATAAAGAGAGTATCATGAAGTTTCTGGAGAGAATTTTAGTTGTTTCGGACAAATTACAACATTTGTAAGTTTCTTGAATCTTGAATGGGTGCATATGAAGGAACACATGTTTAGAATGAGTTAAGACATTAGTTGATGTCGTGTTTCAATGTGCCGCCTATTGCAGTATTTCTGCCGTACAGGGACTTTCTTATGGTGGTAAATGCACAGCAAGAAACCGTTCTTTGGTTAATGCTGATAGGATATGTAGGCATTAACCCGCGGATTTCATGAGTGAGCAGAAAACAACGTAGGATCCACTTTCATCCATTGCAACAAGGTGAAGAACATATTATGAGAAACACTCTCAGGTGGACTCCATAATAGTTGGGCAAGTCATAGCCCTCTTTATGAGCCAAATTAAATATAAAATATGAACATGTATGTTACACAGTTGCCCATCAAAATTTGGACCAGACATGCATTGTTTATGGCAAATGGTTGCATACTGTTAATATTAGTAAAGATGAACATTCAACTGATACAAATAATTAAAACTAAAAAGAAAAAATTAGCTTCTGCCTAGAAATCTAATTTTAATTGTTATATAATTTCTTAATAGCATCCAAACTTCATTAGAAAATGATCGTTTTGATGTTTCTAAGTTCCTAGAGCTCTTCCGTAAGTTGGTATATATTATGTATAGCACAGACATAGTACCATAGCATTACAACTTTAGAGGGCCCAGATCCTTTTCACAGTTTCTTAATACTGTTCTTAACCCTAACATGGGATTTTATGGATTGTTGGATGTTTAGTATAACCAAAGTCATTTAGGGATTTTTGAATGTCTTATTTTGATTATCCTCAGATGGAACCACTAAGAAAAAGGGCCAATCCAAGTTGCCTGCAGCAGAAAAAGAGAAACTGAAGGAGGTAGAGATTTCAGTTGCAAGACTTGATATCCGTGTGGGTCTCGTAACCAAAGTCCAGAAGCATCCAGATGCTGATTCCTTATATGTGGAAGAGATCGATGTGGGTGAAGAATCTCCTCGAACTGTTGTCAGTGGCCTTGTCAAGTACATTCCTCTTGAGAAGATGCAGGTTAGATCTGTGTGTCCATCTGCGTATTGTTGTTCAATGTACTCATGTTTCGTGATTAAATGGCTTCTGATTTGACATTAATTTCACAGAATCGGAAAGTTTGTGTCCTTTGTAACCTGAAACCAGCAACCATGCGGGGGATAAAATCACAAGCAATGGTTCTTGCTGCCTCCACTGAAGATCACACTATTGTAAGTATTGCCTATTAAAATCTTCCCTGGAAAACTGAGAGACCCATTTATAGGGGAAACCGACAAATGGCACCAAAGTTCTTAGAATCAACAAATAACCTGCCCGAACCTTTAAAGGTGCCAAAATCACCCAAGTGACAGCTTTAGGTGTCAGAAGTTTCTTCCTAATTTTGTGGACTTCCAAGAATGGAAGTTTGGTACCCTTAGCTCAGTCAAAAGTTAAAACAACATTTGTTTTGACCCAAATATACAGGTCGAGTTGGTTGATCCACCAGAGAACGCACGAGTTGGAGAGAGGGTTACATTCCCAGGGTTTTCAGGTGAGCCTGATGAAGTGCTGAATCCAAAGAAGAAGGTCTGGGAAACCGTTCAAGTTGACTTACGGACAACTGAAGATCTTGTGGCTTCGTACAAAGGTGTTCCTTTCACAACATCAGGTGGTGTATGCAAAGTTTCTTCAATTGCTTGTGGATCAATTAGGTAGGTGAATTACTTGATATATGAATGATTTGAGATGTTGATGCTACTGCTAGTGCTGCTTTAAAGCACAAGCTTGCATTAGCCACATTTTGCTAGTTATATGATTGGTAGTTTGAGTCACAATATCCACACTGTTTATTGGAAAGAAATGGAAAGAGGAAATAATTTATTCCATGTACACGGGTTTCGGGCAAATTTTGGGTATTGTTCGTTTGGTAGAGAAAATAGTTTTCTCTGTTATATTATGGTTGTTAGCTTACAGAAGCTGGATTCTTCATCGAGCTTGAGTTGATGTGGAACACTTGATATTTCTTTTTAGTCTGTGATGTGATTTAATACAAGGACTTGTGTCCTGCTTCATATATGTTCACAGCGAAATTTGTGCTTCTTCATTCATACCTGAATGTGCGAATGCGGCAACGCTTTATCTATGTATGTTCACAACTCCAACACCCCTACACGCTCCTGCTCTTGCTCCTGCTCCAACAACTTTGGTTCAAATGTCTTTGGATAATTACGTTCAAACATGTGGATTTATACCACTTGATCTTTAGCTTTAAGCAGGCTCTAGGCTTTTAGAACATGGACAAGTTTATGATCATTTTGTGGGTGTCGCAATTGGAATCAAAATTATGCTTGTTCATATGCATAACTGACACGCATGTCTTTCAGTGGCGGTTATTTTTGCGGTACGCGTTAGAGATTATGCACCACTTGACAATGTAGTTACAAAATACTTGATTTTTTCTTTTTTTCTGAATTGTCAAAACGATCATTTACTTTTTGTACAAGAAGATCACAATCAATTTTGTCTCTTAAATTTTAAAATTGGCGGTTGCAAGAGTGTCATTGAATAGACATAAAGTTACAAAAAAAATCTAGGACTTCATGACTCACTTGAAGCTATCAAATTTGACATCTAATGAGTGAGAATAGTTGTGGATTATATATACAAAAGATAAATGGTTTTTTTGTGGATAATCTTTTTTATCTTTTGAATGGTATCTGGAGACCTTGATAAATTTCGTCGGCACATTTTGTTCTTCAACTTTGACATTTTTTTGATCAAAATAACCTTTATGGTAGTCATATTACCATAATGATTATCGTATTACGATACTATGAGCATTACGGTCTTTAGAGTACTGTAATGTTTAGCTTGATCATTATGGTACTTAAAGCATCATAATATGGTAATGTGACTACTGTAAAGGCTATTTGGGTAAAAACAAATGTCAAAATTGAGAAAAAGAAAAAAAGGATGTGGACAAGGTTTGTGAAAGTTGAGGGTTTTTTTTTAATTAGGCAAAAATCAAGTTATATTTCTGATAATTTCTCTTTTTATATCTTTATTGATTATTAGATAATATTTTAAAGGGAAAAGCTTATATAAAGCTTAGGTTCTAAACAATCAAATTAGAGTTTACCTCAAAACTTTCACTAGAAGAGGTTGTTTTGTTACCCAAATATCATCAAATTGATCATATCGACATCAAGATGCATTGACATGAGAAAAAAGTGGATTTCAAGTTTTGGAAATGGTTTATTTTGTAACACATTTTTGGACCGTCAATTTTTAAGATTTTCAAGTTTTTATTGATATGCTTGATTTACACTATTTTTTAAACTTTAAATTTTATAACTAAAGATGAAATACAATTTAAGGCAAAACTTTCCAGTATTGAAATCATTTTTCTCGATACTATTTGAAGGTGGGCTTTATACAAATCGCACCCCATTTTAAATTAGGTCGCATACGGTTAAAGTATATAAAGAGACTGTTTACATTTAGTACAAGGTCACAAGCATTCTTGTCTAGCATGTTTTAAAGCTGGTGTGTCATTGATTAGATTTAAAATTCGAAATTTTTTTTTTAAAGTTCGTGACACCCCAAGATATTAAATTTGACATCTAAGGGTTGGGTTGGAAGTGGCTGTGAACTCCTTGTAACAATGGTAAATGGATATCGTAATATACAATCCCCAACAAATATACTATAATTGAATTCACGAAATATGTGATCTAAGTTCAAAGTATAAAATTTTTTAGTACTCCGAACGATAAAATCTGGGAAAGTAGGCAAGAAGACGGATTAGATTTGGTACAAGGTCAACATCGGGAGCAAGAAGACCAATTAGATTTGGCATAAGAAGGCCATCGTCACTTTTGTCGTTAGATGTAAAATCGGACAGCTGGGGCATACCAACATTAAAAATCGGCGACTCGATCTGGAATCGGGCAATTTGGATTGGAAATCGTCATAACTGTCTCGGATCCGGTAAAAACTCGGGATTCAGTCAATTCAGAATAGTAGATTCACCGAGTTTTCACTGAACCGCTGATTCCAACGATTCTTCATTGATTCTTCATCGATTCCGGCCGATTCTTCACCGAGTCAAGAAAAAAAAAAGATGAACAATTTTTTCTTGAATTATTTTTAAAACAATTTTAGGATAAAAATTACCGATTCTTTTGATCCGATCCACTGATTTTCTCGATCCAACACAGCTTTGGGTGTGATCGATTCGAGTCACCGATCCGTCTTTTTAAACACTGGGTGTATCATCAACTATGTTGAGTCCAAATAGAACTTTCTAGAAGTTCATGCCAAGATCGAGATCTTCTTGCACAAAATAGCCGGTTTGATTGTATGCAATCCAACAAATATTTTTTCATAATTTATTGATGGTTTTAATGTCAATATTTGGATGGGCCGTGACTTGTTCTATATGGGATACTGTATAAGATGTGTAGGACCCCAATCTCCATTGTAGGTGAGCTACCCTATACATTGGAGATAAACTATCGTTATAGCCTTAAGAGGCAATAATGAACTTTTGACAAAGTTACATATAATCCGCACGAGATTTTTTTTTATTGATTTTTATTTTTTATTGATTTTATTTAACTTCATATATTTATGTACTTAATAGAAGTATCATATTTTTGTTGTTTTTCGACTTTGTTTTCAATCTATTTATTCATTATTCAATTTCTATTTTAAATATCAGATTTCTAATTTCAATTGAATAGTTAATAGAATTTGAGAATTTGATACTTCTACATCTTTTTAAGAATTTGATAATTTTCAATAGATTTTGAAATAGATTGGAGATTATTTTGATCCACCGACTGTAATAAACCACAAGTAAAGGAGATCGAGGTCTTATGGGTTTCGTGTAGGACATGATTTTTCCTTTATTTAAGGGGGAATTTCTCAAAAAATGATTAAGGATTAAATTATTTAACATATCACTACATTTTTTTATTAAATTTAAATAATTTATCATCAAACTTTGAAGGATAATGGTTTGATAGCGCTGTAGCCCTATTAAAATAAGTTAAGCGTCACCTCGTACCTCATCGAAAATTACAATTTAAGCATTAGAAAATTATCTTGACTTGAACATTATGGTTATTTATAAATAAAAAAAAAAAAATATTAAATGAGACTATTTACCTTTAATACAAGGTGGCCACAATTAATCTTAATCATTGGATGTGAAATTGGGCTACTACATATACGTATACATATTCTACAAGCTAAAAATTCCCACAAATACAAAAAAGCAAAAATTACAAAAGCTGTGGGCACATAAAAAAAAGCAAATTTTAAATTATGTGCTGAAAAATTTGCCTTAAGACTAAATAGAGGTTGTCTAATTTTTAGTAGTCAAATCCAAGTTGTTGAGAATTCAAAGACCTCATTAAGGCTATGACCCCTGACAGCCCAGAATTCATGTAGCTGATTGCAATTAGTTAAAAAAAAGCTTTAACGATGATGATGATCCAAATAGTTAAGAACTCAAAAGGCCGGAATTTTTTATAAAAATATAATAATATGTGGATTATTAAGTGGATCTCATAATTTCACGAATATCTTTACACAAAGATCCTCTCAAGTCTCAATTAGCTCTTTTTAGAGAGGGAGTAAATGCACAGTTTGATCCTGCTGGGGGGCATGCCCCCTCTTTGTCATTGGTGAAGGTGAATGAGCGGTAGAGATGAAAGGACAAGTACCCAACAGGAATATCAAGACCGTCCATCAAACTGACCATCTCAACACCACAAAATAGCATGGGAGTGGGCCCACAAAAGAAGCAACCCCTTCTCATCTGATTGGGTGAGCCAATGCGGCATGAGGCAATCTCACCTTATCCACACTCTAACCACATTCCCGCTCCCACCCCCCACCCTTTATCATCAAATTCTCACAATTTTACATCACCCCAAAACACACACACACATTCAGACCACTCTCTCTCTTTCTAGAGCGATCACTCATGGCAGCCATGAACTCAAGCGTATTGGCTTGCAATTATGGGGTTTCGGGGGCCGTATCGGCTACCGAGGCCAATTGGAAGCCCCTCATCTCATCTGCTGCCTCTCCCGTTTCGGGTTCGCCATCGGGATCAAAGGTTATGAGTGTTAGAGCCCAAGCCTCGGCTGTGAGCTTAGACAAGGAAGAGAAGTGTGCAGGTGGGAGGAGAGCCGCGATGTTGTGCTTGGCAGCTGCACTTTTCGCCACCACCACCGTCGCCGCGACTGATGCTAACGCAGGGGTCATAGATGACTATTTGGAGAAAAGCAAGCTTAACAAGGTGAATCTACCTCTTCTGTCACTCCTTGTTTCTTGTGTTTCTTTTGAAGCTTTCAAAAATTTTGTGAAGCTTTAAAATTTTCTTAATTAGATACAAAAATAGATTTGCATGCTATTATAGGGATTTCCGGCGCTTGAATTGCATTGTTCAGCATCATTTTGGGATACTCCTTACTTCGATTGTTTAAAGTGCTCACGCTTTTGTACGTTAAAAAAAAAAAGGGAAAAATTTATATAAGGTGTCAACCTTATACTGCAGAAGTAACGTGCACTTCAAAAACTCCAATTGTTATCTTGAACTTTGATATATATATATATATATGGATATAAAAGAAAAAATGAATTTCTAAGTACTAATAATATGGATCTCGTGAAACATTATCTAGACCATCCACTTTCAAAAATTTTGAGTGCTCATAGATCTACTGGATTTGCATTATTTTCGAAGCTTTCAATTTCATTATAAGGTTGAAGAAAGACTTTTAGACCATGATAGGAATTTTGATCCCAAAATACAGCTTTTAACGAGATTTTGAGGTGCACCTTACCTGATTGTTCAAGGCTGACACCTTATACAAACCTCGCCCAGATAATAATGTCCAAAAATTGAATAGAAACCGTCTAATGCAGTGACACGCTCTAAGCTAAGGGTAAAATGATCCATAGAACTATGAAAAATCAATGGTCATTAGTGCCATCGCTGTCCATTCAAGGGATGTGTGGCGATTAAGAGAGAGTGGAACCCCTCATTAATCTAAGTTGTGGGTCCCGCCTCTCTCTCCATCACTCCATCTATTCATAGGATGGTGAGATATATGGGCCATAAATTTCCTATGATCATATGGACTACGGCCATTTTTCTTATCTTTTATTTGGGAAATCTCATCACGTGTGCAGGAACTTAACGACAAGAAGAGGTTGGCCACAAGCGGTGCAAACTTCGCACGTGCCTATACTGTTGAGTTTGGCACGTGCAAGTTCCCAGAGAATTTCACCGGCTGCCATGACCTCGCCAAGCAAAAGGTATTGCTTTTCTATTGTGTTTGGATATTGAAAAAAAAAAAAGATAAGAAGTAGTTACTGGTCATTGAAGTAATAATGGGTATGGTCTAGTTAAAATTAATTCGATTTTTGGTTAAACCGGTTCGACTAAATTTAAAAAGTTAGAAAATCAATTTAAAATAGAAAATGTATTAGAAAAAAATTATCTAATTGGCTGGTCTAATATGGCAAAAAACTAACATATTAGACTGGTTGAAATTGATCCAGCATTGGATTTAGATCAGTTTTACTAATCTTTATTTTTAATTTGAATAAGGCTGGTCAAGACAATTGATAGGTAGTCGGACTGATTGGACTCGCCAATCTAGTCTTGATAATATGGTTACTGTGCTATCATTTTACTTTTAGAGAATATGCTACCATAGATTTTGTGCTATAATAATTTAGAAATCCTTTGGTTTTTTCCACATTATGTTGTCTTTTATTTCATTGTAATTAGGGAAATTTCATAGTGCCCCAAAAACAAAATGGATGATGGGTGCTCCATAGTAACAAACTGGATGGTTTGGTCTTTCAAATAGATGGTTTTTCAAAGGGTATCTCAACTGTCATATTTCTTTTACTTGTAGCCATATTTTTTGTTGTAATTCCAATAAAGGAAAATATAAGATGTCTACATTATACTATAAAAATAAGTTGCATCTAAAAAAATCCACCAATTAATTTTGTTCAAATGTTGAAAAACCCTATAATTGATCATATTGACTTCAAGATATATAAATATGAAAAAAAAAAGGTTTGAAGTCTTAAAAATGGTGTATCCTGTAACATATTATCTAGACCACCCCTTTTCAAAAATTTTGAGAGTTTTTAGATATGCACGATTTTTCAGAGCTTTAAAATTCATAATTAAGAGCGAAAATAGATTTTTGGGCCCTCGTAAGTATTTCCAGCACCCAAACAATAAATTTTAGCATGATTTAGAGGTGCGCCCTATTTTGATAATTTTTAACAAGATTTAGAGGCGCGCCGTATTTTGATCACTTAAGGTTGATACTTTATTCAAACCGAACCCTTCCAAAATTAATTGGCCTGCTAAGATTTCCATTAATATTTGGGTTGGCAAAGGTTGGTGGAAATAGCAATTTCCCTTTTGAAAAGCGAGTGGTAGTAGTATAGAATGGCTCAGCAAAGGGCCATCCATCATCGGTTCCTAAAAACGGATGGTGGAGATTAACCAAATCCAGACTAATCTATGTAGTTGGAGGCAATGGTCAATCTTCATGGCCTATGTGTCACTTGTAATGGATGATGGGTGCTTCCATATTTCTCCTTTCAAGTATTGAAGTAAAATACTTTTTTGAAATCATCGTTATCATTATCATATTATAATAATCTTTAGAGCTCTATCCCAATTATTTGAGGTCGGCTACACGAATTTAATTCTTCCCCCATTACGAATCCTATTCCTCCATTAGGTTCAAGATTCATGAAAAGATTTAGTAAAGTTTTATGCTAACCGACTTACCTAACACAACCTCTTCATTTATCCAAGCTTGGGACCGCCATGATCGACTTGGGACCGGCCATCACAGAGTTCAAGGATTTTATTTGAAATACTTGTTTAATGGTTTTCTACCAATTACAAAAAAAATAGAATCCCTTTCCTGGAAGGGGAAAGTTGATATGTCAATTGAAAATAAAGGAAACTTTTGGTAATCTGATACTAATGGCTGATATGGCAATTTTTGCAGAAAGTGCCTTTCTTGACAGATGACTTGCAACTTGAGTGCGAAGGAAAGGATAAGTTCAAGTGCGGTTCCAATGTCTTCTGGAAATGGTAGAAAAAGAAAAGAATAATTAAATATTCATTGAACATGTAATCTGCATCGTTTCTTTTACTTTCTTCTCTGTAATGTATCTCTTTTCTCTCTTTTCCCTTCCTTGTATCAAATCTTGCGTCATCAAATGCTACTGTAGTGGTTTGCCATACTGAAATAAAAAGAAAATGAAAATGCGAAGCTTTTAACATCCTGTTGTCCGGTCCCCTTCATATTTGAGTAGTTAGGCACCCCAAACCGAACAACATTTTGGAGTAAGCATAATCAACAGTCCAAATTAGAACACCTTCCAAAACAGCCACCTTATAGTGTCTGTCCTCTTGGCTTAATGGTTGCATGCTTGCAGCACATTCTTAGACTAATAAGCTTTAGCCTCTTGACTTAGCAGTTAGGACATAAGGGCTCGACAATATTGGCTTAGTGCTGGTAGACGTATCGGTTGGGATGAGGCAGCTCAAGGGTTCTAAGGAACCTAAACTTTTGAAATTTGTTCCAAGAAGCCCAAACAAGCTTAACCTAGTTTTGTTTCTTAAAAGGCTCAATGGCATGATCATGGATTTGAATCTTGGCTCACCTAACTTATAAATAAAACAGGAAACAAAGTCACCAGCCGAGACCAATGGCCGCTACACTTGCCCAAAAAAATGCGAGCTCGCTCGGCCAACTCCTATGTTAAGGACCCCTGAAGTTTGTCCTGGAAACAAACCAACTTCCCTTCCTCTTTTTAAGTAGCCTCTCTCCATTGAAAGAAGCCTCAATCTTCTTGAGAGTACTAGGTGGCTGAGTTAACTGGAACCGGCCTATGACCGGTTGGCCGGCTCGGTTAGATCTTTCATACACTGGGTAGCTCATGTGTCTCACCTGTGCATGTTCCATTACCTTGTAATGATGGGCAAGGACTGGGAAAGACACCAAAAGAGCCACCAGTGACTAAGTTGCAGTCCCATTTCCTATGAGCTTCTTCTATCCCTTCAAGCTTCACATTAAACATACATATGTCTTGAAAAGGTGCATTCTCTATGCCCTCTAGCACAGGGCCCTTCTTTATGTTAACACCCACCACATTTCTTATAACTATTCCCTTCACTATGGGGAGGGCCTTAGGGTCCCAACCCTCATCAGGGTGGTCATTTGCACCCCTGCTAAACCTAATGGGGACCTTGACATTGTCCATGGTGATGTTAGACAGAGAGATATTGGCTATGTAACCTCCCCTTCCTATGTCTGTCTTTAGACGGATGCCGGAGGAGGCATTGTATACATGAAAGCCATCTACAGTGATGTTTGAGATGCCACCTGACATTTCACTACCGATGCCGATGCCCGAGCATGTTGGAGTTGTTCCTGATACCCTTCTTACTATGATGTTGGAGGAGGGGCGGGCGGTGGTGATACCGTATTGGTCCCACCCGCTCTTCACGGCTACCAGGTCATCCCCACTCTCGATGTAGCAATCCTCTATGCACACATTTGTACTCGAGTCTGCACAACGGTTTTAGCCCTGTCAGTACGAGCTTCTCTCTCACACACGCACACTAGGTCAGTAACAGCTTCTCTCTCACACACGCACACTAGGCAAACAAGGTTGTCAATGGGCAATGGCCGAAAGCTTTATGCGATCAGCCCGAATTGAGCCAATCAAATTTGTGAAGTCCCGACTCAAGTGAGATGATTTTGAAAAATTGGGATCTCATTAGGGTTGGGAATGGGTCTTGAACCTGGGTTAGGTCCAAAATTGGACCTGGACCGACCCACTGGGTCAGGTAGGGTCCGTGTCTATAAATGAAAATACAAGCAAGTGGAAAGTGCACATAAACAACTGTTTATAATTAAATATTAGGGAAATCACCATCGTGTTCATCGATCCAATCCGCGCAGATGGCCCATTTACATATACATTATTATTGTTTAGGACTTCTTTTCATTATAATGGATAAGATTTGATGATTTTATGAATAAGGAAAAAGAGCATCTTAAGCAAAGGGTGCGCACCTGGGTCAATGCCATCAGTGTTTGGCGCATTGAGAGGAGCTAAAATCGTCAACCCCTTTATCACCACGTCACTGATTAAATCATACCAACGAATTTCTTCAACAAGAGAGAGAGAGAGAGATTTTTACACTAAAAAAAGAAGAGAGAGAAAAAAAAACACAAGAGTGCCTAAAAAGAGATGGAAAAGTTATTCAGAAAACCCTAGGCCTGTATCAAGGCCGGGCATAATAAAATAAAAAATAAAAATAATAAAAAATAAAGAAATAAGAGCCGAACCGGGCCCGAGCCAAACTGTTTTTTTAGATCCAAGCCAAGCGTCTGGGCCCATTGCCACCCCTAATGCAAAGGAGAATAGGTGATAAAAGGCATTCCTCTAGAGAGAGAGAAGAAGAACCTGCAATAGACTGGGTGTATGGTCCAAAAGGGAGAGTTGAGGAAAGTGAGGTTGGAGATGAGGATGTTTTTGGAATTCATAATTTCCAAGAGATGGCCCCTAGTCTGCTCCAAAGACCTGTTCCACCACATCTCCCACCACATTTTCCCTTGCCCATCTATTGTCCCATTTTCTCCTGCAAAAAAAAAAAACATTCAAAATTGTTTGTACCTTAAAGCACAAATATAATTTATTTTTAGAATCAAGTGAGAGAATAGGAAAAATTAAAAAATAATTTCTCCTCATACTGCAAAGAATGAGGCATGCCAATTTCAAAACCCAATGGTCCAGATCGTGAATTGCAGGGTCTAGACTAGGATTCCGCTATCTACGAAGGGTATTCTTACCCACTTTTTTTTTACTATTTTTTTTATTTTTTTAAGTTTGTCAAATATTTTCAAGATCCTATCTTATTAAAATTAATTTTAATTTTTATATTTTTATTATTTAATATTATGAAAACCCTATTTTAATTTTTAATATTTTTATAATCCGATCCAAACATACAGTTTTGAAAGTCCCGGACAGAGAAGTTTCCAAATTTAAAAAATCTACTCTGTTTCTCAGAGCAGGGAGGGAAACCTTATTGCAAGCATTAACATATGTCCTGATTTGTTTTTGTTTCTCTCACTAGAAATAATAATTTTTGTTTCTCTCACTAGAAATAGTACCCGTTGACAACATCGTTCATTGTTTTTTATCCACCATGACTCAAATGCTTCTCCTGTCCAAACGTGTCTGTCTCTACCGCATGCCAAACTTATTCTTTTCAGATAAGAACCTTCCTCGCCTTTTTAAAAATACGGCCCGGTGATTCAGATTCTGGCCTGGATTTTGATAGGATCCGGTTGGAACAACCGTTAAAAAAATTTAAAAATTAAAATTAAACAATAATAAAGGAGAAAATTTTGCGAATTTAAAATGTAAAAATAAAGATGCGCCTCAAAAATCTATAGAAAAGGTTGTTTTAATGTTGAAAAACTCTTAGATGCATGAATGTTAAAAAAAAAAAAAAAAAAATAGTTTTTGGGTCAAAAAATTATAGTGCATCTTTCACCACATTATCTAAGCCATCTATTTTTCCAATACATCTATTTTTATAGATCTCTTTGATTTTAACTATTTTTAAAATTTAAAATTTTCTAATTAGATATAAAAATAGATTTTTTAGGACAAAATTACATAAAATTTGGAGGTACGCCTTAATTATAAAAACCGCACCGATAGATATAAAAATTTCTAATTAAATTTAAAAATTTCTAATTAAATATAAAAATTTGATATAAAATTTTCTAACTAAAAATAAAAATTTTCTAATTAAATATAAAAATTTTGAGATAATCCTAATAATTTTTTAGGACAAAATTACATCAGCGAGTTCTCAAATATCTAGCAGGAGTCAGGACCGCCTCATCGATTCTTGAATCAGATGGAGTGATTCAGCCCGGACCCGACGATTTTTAAGATATCATGAAAAGCATAGTAAACCTAGGTCTGGTTTTAGAGAGATAGAGCTAGGATGTCAAGGCCTGAGAAAGGTCTGCAGAAGAGAGAAGGCGTGAGACTTCACGAGGCATAAATAAACCAACCTGGTTTTTTCCAAAAACATGCAAAGTAGTCCAAATTTTTAAGTTTTGACCCTTTACCAATGATTCTAGAGAGAGAGAGAGAGAGAGAGAGAAGAGAGAGAGACCTGTGATGACAACGTCTGTAAGGGCATCCCCATGAATGAGGCTTATATGCCTGCCTCCCAGTCTCTCTCTTCCACGGCCATAGGATGGTAGGGGTGCTATTACAGGCCACTCCTTCACGTCCTAAAACCAATCCATGTACAGAGAGAGAGAGAGAGAGGAGAAAACCCATTAGAGAGAGAGAATCCATTGTAGTGAGAGAAACGGATAAAACCCATTATAGAGAGAGAACCAATAAATCATAAACACATGATAGAGAGAGGATTGATGCCAATAAAATCCGATTTAATGAGTAAAGGACGTGTTTTACCTGTGACCCCAATATAACAGCATCTCTCTCTAAATAAAGAGTAAAATTACTGGTGAGATTGAAGCTCCCTGTTAGCCATTGCCCGGCCGGTATATTAAGCCGAGAACCACCCTTCTCTCCAAAACCTCTGCAAAAATTTAAGGCTTTCTTGAAAGCATCTGTGTTCGAAGTTTTCCCATCTCCAATACCACCAAACTCTGTTATAGAAACTACTTTTGTCCTTTTTGAGGTCGGCCTGAAGAACCCAATACAACTGTTGGGGTCCTGGCTTTCCGTTGCAAAACCACTTTCTTCTTGGGCGGTTGAAGAGGAAAAAGAGAGGGGGAATACCGCTTTTGTGTTGATTTGAAGCCATGAAACTGCCATGAAGGTCAATACCAGAGACAAAACAGCCCAAGAGCATCTGTGGTTTCCCTTAAAACCATCCCATATGGGTGGGAAGAGCGGTTTTGCAGGCACCATGTTATTCTCGTTTATTCATGGTAAGACAAGAAGATGCTCTTTTTAGAGAGAGAGAGAGAGAGATTGGATTACAGATTCTAGAGAGAGAAAAAAGAATGGAGATTGGAATACAGATTTTAGAAGGAGAAAGAAGAAGAGAGAGAGAGGAAGCCTGTTGGACAATTCAATGGATTATGGATTCTAGAGAGAGAGAGAAGAAACAGATTGATTAATCGGGGTATATACTTCAATGTTTCCTTAAAAAAACCTTTTTGTTTTAAATGACGGAAGTACCCCAGTTTGCACCACTAACCATACGGTCCCTCACATACTCCTTTTTTCCCTGTTGCTCTTTTGTCATATTTTTCCAGTACGGGTTTAAAATTTTTTGCGTTGGGTAGAGTCCAGTCCTGGTATGGGTTCAAAAAATAGACCGGGTGCCTTGTAATATTTTTTGGATCACTATATATGAAATACATTAAATATAATTAAATACATAAATATTTTAAACTTTTTGGGTTTGGTCCTGGTCCAGGCGGACCCGACCGGTTGCCACAGTCACAATGTTTACAACACCTAACCTAGATCGTCACTTTAGATAGGAATTAGTGGCGATCAAATCAAATCGGTCCTAAAATAGCATGGGTCTTGAATCTTGATCCCCCTATAACCCATCTTTATATATATATATATATATATTTTTAAAACTTATCAAATATTTTATCAGGTTTTTTTAAAACCTCTAACCTTTAATTTTTATTTTATATAATTTATTTTTTAATATTTTTTTAATCATGATTTTGTCCGATGCAAAATTAATTTTATAGGTAAGAGATTCGCCCCACCAATCCTGTCCGGGTTTGGTGACGGAGAGGCTGGAGAATTTTGGGTGCAACATCGTTCTGGTCATTATGATAAAAGCCTAGGGTTAGTTTAGTAAATTTATGTAGCGGTGACAGATCCGTTAAGTTCGGCGGAGAGATGGTGGTGGGGTTGGCAAGTTTCGAGGTTCTCGCCGCCATGTAAGCCAGTTTTCGTTCATTTCTCCATGACTTTTTATTTGACCAAACTGCCCCTGGAACGCGTCTCCCTTTGTGCTGCACCTTGTTCGCTAGACTACGTTATCCAAAGTACCCTTACACTATGGATATACTTAGGGCTTTTTAAGAATGAAAAAGTTACGAAAAAATTACGTAAATATCCGTTTTAGTATTTTTTTATTATCAAAATTCCGAATATTTTTTTGTTATTATTGATATGTTCATTTTTTGACTTCATAACTATTTAAAAAAAAAAAAACTATCAATTTTCAGTTTTTCAGAAACAAAAATCAAGCCAATTTCAGTTTTTAAAAACCCGAAAATTTTAAATTTTTGTCAAGAATAACAAAATTTAAATTTTCGGTTTTTTAAGAACCACAAATTTTAAATTTTCGAGGCCAATTTCAGTTTTTGGAAAAATCGAAATTTTTAAATTTCTGGTTTTTCAAGAACTAAAAATTTTAAGTTTTTCAATAACAATAAATTTTAAAATTTCAGTTTTTTAATAATATTACCGCGCGATGAACTTGTTATGAAGTCCAAAACATTTCGCCTATATCGAATTTAACTTGTTATGAAGTCCAAAAAATAGACATATCAATAATAACGGAAAGTATTCAGTATTTTAGTAATAATAAAAACTAAAACAGATATTTACGTAATTTTTTCAAAAGTTTATATAGAGCCGAGGCTCTAAACAATCAAATTAGAGCTTACCTAAAAAATTTAACTAGAAAAGGTTGTTTTGATGCCCAATATCTTCAAGTTGATCATCTCGACATCAAGATGCATTGACATGAGAAAAAAGATTGATTTCAAGTTGTAGAAATAGTTCATCTTGTCATGCATTTTTGGATTGTCAAATTTCAAGAATTTCAACTCGATGTAACCTGTTTTTAAAGCTTTAAATCTATAATTAAAGATAAAAATATATTTTAAGGCTATCACAAAAATTTCCAATATTTAGACCATATTTCTGGAACCATTTGAAGGTGCCCTCTACTTTGATTGTTTAGAGCCTCGGTCCTATACAAACCACATCCATTTAAAAATATAAAAATCCTCTAAGATATTTTCTTTAGGGGTGGCAAAGGGTCGGGTCCTGGACTTGGACCCAGACCCGAAAGCGGACGCGGACCCAAACCCAGACCCGATTCAGTTTTGAAATTCTTAAAATTTCTCCTTTTCTACCCCTTTATATCTTTTATGTTTCCTTACAAACCCTCAGCAAACCCAGACCCGAATAGTATTCGGGTCCAAATTTTGGATCCAAAATTTGAGCTCATATTCGATCTTTTAGATCCAAAATTTAAGCTCATATTCGAACCGAGGGTCGGGTCTACCCATAAGATCCAAGGTCTGGTCTAGTCCAATGCGACCTGTAATTTTCTTTAAAAAATTGGGCCTCTTAATTTTAGTTTTTTACTTTGGCCCTCATCTCCACGTGGTCTTACTTAAGAAGACTTATGGACCAATTTACCCATTCCTAAAATACAAAATCTCAATGCTTATTTTTCCCATCTTTGGCTCTAAAAATTAGGAGTTGTTGTCTGAATTGCCTTGAAGAAATTTCAGCGTACGGGAACATAATTTGCGAGTTATATAGTTTTGAATTTTTCAGTGATTCTATGTTCCTATGAAAAGCCCTAAAATTGATTATGAGAGAAGCATCCCTACGCCCTCCAATCCTAGAGTTGAAGGTGGTTAAAGCTTTAGGTTATTGAGGGCTCATCTTACTGTATTCACGTTCTCCTCTACCTCTTTTTTTTTCCTTTTTTTTTGACAAGAGTAATGACTTTTATTTCATAAACCAAGATTACAATGAGGGAAGTTAAAATTTAAATGGGAAAAGTTTATATAGAGTTAAGGCTCTAAACAATCAAATTAGAGCCTACCTCAAAAATTTCACTAAAATACGTTATTTTGATGCCCAAATATCGTCAAATTGATCATCTCGCCATCAAGATGCATGGACATAAGAAAAAAATGGATTTCAAATTTTGGAAATAGTATATTTTGTAACGCATGTTTTTACCGTCAATTTTCAAGTTTTTGTGGGTCAATCAATCTACGCTATTTTTTAAAGTTTAAACTTTATAAATATAAATGAAAATATATTTTAAGACTATCACAATGGTTTCCAGTATTGAAAACACATTTGAAGGTAATCTTTAATTTGATTGTTTAGAGCCTAGGCTCTACACAAATTGCACCCTAAATAAATCTTAACAGCAATAGCTGCCACTACCAACCTATGCTTTCTTTAATAGCTTCTATCAAGGAAAGAATCGATGATAAAAAAAAAATGGGATTGTGTATAATGAGATTATTTACCTTTGATACATGGTGGTCATAATTATTTATAACCATCTGATAGAAGCTTGATAGTTTGGATGTGTTACAAAGTTCGAAAAAATTTCTTTTGTAGTTTGAGCTTAATCAATAGAATAATTACAATCACCTAACTTCACATCCAATAATCAAGATTAATGTTTCACCTTATACCAAAGTAAATGATCTCATTCTACACTTTTCCCCAAAAAAAAAAATTCTCTAAAATCTGAATGACTAACTTCTCTCCACAAAGGAATCAATCTCTGAAAAGTTTTCTTCTAAGGAATTAACATTGAGCTCTCTCTCTAAATTATAGGACCCTCTCTCTTTCTCAATAGAATACATTTATGAGGTCTGGGCTACTCTTCCCCTCTATTTTTTTATTAGCCACCAAGCCGAGGGGTCTGTGATTTTTGTTTATTTTCTCTCTTTCATAATGGTGTGTTATGTTTAGTTTTTTTTTTTTTTTTTTTATTTCTATTTTTTTGAGTTGAGGGGTCTGCAGTTTCTTTTTCATTTTATTTATCTTTCATACTGGTGTGTTAGGTTAGTTTTTCTTTTTATGTTTTTGAGAATTGTGGAATGACCCAATTTGTGTTTAATTGATTATGTGATATGCTTAGCAAGAGTTACTTTTTGCTAATACTAGATTATCTATTGAGTCTTTTTTTTTTTTTATGGGATGGGGTATAATGAGGTTATTTACTTTTGATACAAAGTGGTCACAATTACTTACAACCATCTGATGCGAAGTTTGATAATTTCGATGAGTCACAAAGTTTGAGAAATATTTTTTTAAAGTTTAAGCTTGGTCAATAGAATAATTGTAGCCACTCAATTTCACATCCAATGGCAAGATTAATATCTCACTTTATATCAAAAGTAAATGGTCTCATTCTATATATATATATATATATATATTAATGTTTCTCTATTGAATGAGAGATGAGAGAGACAATTCGGTGTTAGTTCTTAGAGAAAAAAAATGTGGGAAGAGGAAAGCACTCGGGTTTCAAAGAGAGAGAGAGATTTTCATGCAAAGAAATAGGGGTTTAGGTAGAGAGAGAGAGAGAGAGTCGTGAAGAGATTTACCCCAAAAATAAGGCATGAATATGAAGAAAAGGGTTTTTATTTATTTTCCAATGGAAGTAATGGGTAAAACTGCCCATTGACCCCTCTTATTTTGCACACGTGATCAGTGAGCCAATTTTAAAAATTAAAATCTAGCAGGGCCAGAATCCTAAAAATGAGATCTTCGAGGTTTTTTTTTTTTTTTTGTTAAAAAGCCCTTCTACTTATATCTATGGGGTAAGGCGTGTATAGGGTGCTCAACTTTACACTATACAAGTACCACGCACTTTTTTATTTTGGGTTTGGGTGCTATAATTATTATGATAGCTTGAAAATCCATATTCAATCTTAATTAAATTTAAAATTTTAAAAACTTTGATGATTGAACAAATGTATAAACATTTTAAAATCTCAAAAATAAAGCGTTCATATAACTTGTTGCAAGATACCCTATTTTTAGAACTAGAAATTATGTTTGTTTTTTTTTTTTCTTAAGATAGAGATCATCAATTTGAAAAGTATTTCAATTTTGTAGCACTCTTTTCTATTGGATTTTGACATACACGTTACTCTATATTATAGGTTGCAACCTTAAATAGACTTTTTTCATATCTATATTTATGAGTAATGATCTTATGAGACCCTCCCACATCTATATATGTAGGACCCCAAATAATCACCATTAAATTTGGTACGGATCTCTAAAAAAGTTATTAGATGGGTGTGAGACTTGACTTTTCTAGAGATCTGTACCAAA
>NW_006498103.1:158597-211598 GCF_000471905.2 Amborella trichopoda
ACATGTAATCTCTAACATGGAAATCATGAATATGAAAAAATAAATAAATTTTAAAACTAAAAATACTAATTCTAGTAATAAAACATTTAGACAGTTAGTTTTCATTGTTTTTAGATGGAACACCTACTTGCATCTATCTTTAAGATGGATACTTTACACTTTCTGTACTGTATATATAGAAATGCGGTCCTGCACGCATGAAACAATTTTCCAGATTGGGTAAAAGAAATATCCCTCAAATACATATGTGAGATTAAGAGGAGAGGCCTTATCAAAGAGAAAAATGAAATACTATTGGTCAAAAAAAGAAGAAGAGAAAAATGAATTACTAGAAAAAAGAAGAAGCAAATATCCCAAATACTTAACACATAATAACAACATTAAATCAAAATAAGCTAATGCTATTTTATTATTTTATAGGCACTCATGTGTAAGTTTATATTTTATGTAATTTGAAAATTATTGGAAACAACATCGTGTGTTTTTCATAAACGAAGGACAAAATGTAAATTTTAACTAGGAGTCGTGGTGGTAGCATCCCCACACCTAGTTACCACATCATGGAATCCATTCCTACCGCTCCTCAATTAACACCTTCAAAATGTAACTTCCCAATACCTTCAAAATGTAACTCCCCAATCTATTGAAAAAATAATTAAAAATAAAACAGTTATAGGCAAGACAATGTGATTGGGCCCATCTCAGATGGCTGGAAGATAGGGGAAGTATATAGGAAGGAAGTATAGAAAGTTTTCCCTTATTTTATAATGATATATGGAATGTGCATTTAAAATGTATTAATATTTTGAGTTATAAAAGTCTACGTCTTTTTTGGTGATTAATTTTGTTTTAGTTTTTGGTTGTTTTTATGTATTATTGATAAATATTTTTAAAATAGTTCAAGGCATAAAACTATCGAAAAACATTAAATATCTTATTCGAGTTCAATGGAGGACCTACCATAAAGTATACATGTATCATTTTTTATTGTCTTCATATGCATGTATTTAATATTTTGGATTCTTAGTTTATTTATTTTGAATTATTTTTATGCGTAGGGCTATTTAATTTTTTTGATTGAGTTCGTTTATGATTTATCTATTTGTTTTTAGGGATGATTTTTTACATTTATTTTGTTTTATATTATTATATTTTAAAAAGCGAAAGATACATATGCACATCTTATGATACTATTATGCTAATGAATTCATATATTAAATTCTTTCAACAAAATATTTTATTTTGGAATTTTAAATAACTAGCTTTCTTTTCTTTTCTTTTATTGGAATTCAAACTATTATAATTTTTGTAGGAGATTTTTGTGGTTCTTAAAAATATTCATTCAAGTTTTTACATTTTTCTAACTAATTAAAATATTTCTAAAACTTACGTACTAATATTTTAGACTTTTAAATTTGGTTATTTGAATTATTATGCTTGCATAATTTTTATTACTAACTTAGATTTTTAATAAAATTTTGGAATGTGAGGAAATAATTTTGTTGCTTTTTTCATGGGGATAAAATCCAGCTTTGTTTCTTTAGTAATTTTCTAAAATCATTATATTTTCAGGTGCAGTTTTTAGTTTTTTTTAGGAAATTTTAAATTATTAAAAAATTCTTTGGCCGATTCATGTTTTATCTTTTAATTATTTTTAAATAATTAAAATTTCTTATGCTTTTGAAATTTATTTACAATTACTTCTTAAATAGAAATCATCTCATTGTTCATGTTTTCCTTTAGAGTTTCTAGAGTACAAACATATGTTTTTTATAATTCTTGAATCTATTCTCGATTATATGTCTGTTGTTTTTCCATTTTTTCCTACCTTCTCTATTAAATTATTATTTTTTCTTTTTATGGAGTTTTTTGGTTTCTTTGCCAAGTTTGTGTAGACATTTCTTTGATTTTTCTTTTTGTTTTCTGACCTTTTAAGAGCTTTTTTTGTTTTATTTACCAATTTTTAGAATTATTAATTATAGAATTTAAATTTTCTTTAAAAAATATACTTATTTATGTATTTTCGTTATGGTGATACACTTTTTTTGTTTTCTTGGGTTCTTCATGTAAATAACAGTAATTATGAGATCTTGACCTAATTTACTAGGATATAGAAATGGCGATGAATATTTAAAGTCATAAATGTGTATGATGAGGAATTCTTTTGCTTATTGTATGTTTCATTATTTTCTATAAGGAAAAGTTTCTATGCTTCCTCTACAGTGTAGAAGTTCTATCCTCCTTCTACCATCCATCCGTCCAATTTTGATCAAGAGAGCCACTCACCGTTTGATCTTAGATCCGACGTCTAAAAGTATTTTATTTTTAGTTTTTTTATACAAATTGTATGAATATGAAATTTCGTACGTGTCATCTTTTCATTGAGGCGCACCTATTAAAATTATTAAAAATATTTTTTCGAAAAAATATAATGACCAAAATACCCCTTGAATCTTTCAGGGGTATTTTGGTCATTTTATTTTATTGAAAAAAAAATTTTATATGTTTTTTTCTAGTGCAAGTTTAATAGAGAAATGGACATCCAAAATTGTGTGTCAAAATAGTTTATAGACAAAAAATTAAAAATAAAATAGGGTAGAGACTTGACATTGTGATTGGGACAATCTTAACCCTCCATTCAAAATAGACGGTTGGATAAGGAGGAGAATAGAACTTCCATGCTGGAGGAAAGCATAGAAAGCTTACCTTTTCTATCTCCTCTTCTATTATCAGATACAAGGGCTACACTATTATTATATGTTTTACTATTTCTCTATCTCCTCTTTCCTTACTGTATCTATTGATTGGTTGCATGAACACACGTATATTCTACTCGTTATTAATTAATTATGAATACTTATTCGTCTTCTAATATATGGTATCTATTATCTCTTTGTTGGGGTTCGATTTAACATAAAATTGATGAGTGATGTGTAATTTATTTCAAGCAATCACATTAATCGCAAACAGCAATCTGATCTTTTTGTTTCAGTTCGATTTGCCTTAAGGAATTTCATCAAAATGAATAAGTGAACGAAATGGATAATCTTTTTCTAAGATGATGCTATTGATTAATTTGAATGGAAAAATAATGAAGCATATACAATCTGATTTAAGTAACAGTAAAAAAAGAACATCAGCTGCTGTTCACTTGGATAGCAAAACAATGAAACATGTATAATTTGCTTTAAGTAACAGTAGAAGGTTGGCAAAATACTAAGCTATGAAAATGGATAAGCTGCGGCTAAGATGCTAATTGTACTTTCGCCACTCTGGTGTCGTTCATTTGGATTGTAAGATGAGTTTCATAGTTCACTTGGATTGTACAATGAGTTTCATGGTTCACAATGAGTTTCATAGTTCACGTGGATTGTACAATGAGTTTCATAGTTCATTTGGATTGTACAATGAGTTTCATAGTTCACAATAATATTGATCATGAAATTAGGTGGTACCATTATTCCATTGACCAAGCTTAAACTTCAAAAGAAAGGCGGTATTTTGGGTGGGGAGACTAAATTGGTAGATACATTTCCAGAACTAATTCAATTCCAATCAATTTCCGATCTAAATTAAAGATCTGGATTGAAGTCACCGGTTTTAAAACGGATCAGTATGTAACTAATAAAACTTGAACTTGATGACAAATAAATGAAACAAATAAATGATGATATCAAGATGTTAGGTATAGTAGAGAACAAATATTAAATTACTCAAACAATTATTAGATCTATACAAAACATATCAAAAAGTGATATTAACAAGGTAAATCAACCAGTTGTGGCATCCAAACACATTAGTTTATTTGTATTTATAAAAGTAACCTATTTATTTTGGATTTAACCAAGCACATACTACAAATTTAACAAACTAAAAGGCATGAAGACGTTCCCGGTTTTAAAACAGATTGTAACTAATCAAACTTGAACTTGATGACAAATAAATGATGCTATCAGGACGTCAGGTATAGTAGAGAACAAATATTAAATTACTCAAACAATTATTAGATCTATACAAAACATATCAAAAAGTGATATTAACCAGTTATGGCATCCAAACACATTAGTTTATTTGTATTTATAAAAGTAACCTATTTATTTTGGATTTAACCAAGCACATAGTACAAATTTAACAAACTAAAAGACATGAAGCCGTCCCCAAATTTTTGAATAAAAAGGTGAAAGCAATGTTAAGAAAATTGGTATTAATGTTCGGACCGGATGGGCCTAACCGAAGTTGGCCAGTCTTGTGAGGTGAATATATCGTTAATCAAAAAGTCGGTATTAATTCGATTTTGGTCCAGGGAGGAAGAAAATCTAAAAAACCAGAGTGCTTGAATATATCGTTAATCAAAAAGTCAGTATTAATTCGATTTTGGTCCAGGGAGGAAGAAAATCTAGAAAACCAGAGTGCTTAAATATATCGTTAATCAAAAAGTCAGTATTAATTCGATTTTGGTCCAGGGAGGAAGAAAATCTAGAAAACCAGAGTGCTAGCTAATCGTTGTGGAAAAGCCCTAGATTGTTTCAAAAATGAAGTTAAAAAGCATGGTATACAAGTGTATTCGGATAAACGTCTACATATATAAGGAAAGGTGCGTTAGATGCGTTAATTTTCTATAAAAATAAAATATTATAGTTCACAAGGTAAATACACATGTAATAAACCAATATTAATACCACGTTGAAAGAATATCTCAATGCTAGTCGGCAAAAGTACCAAAGAACAAAAAAAAAAAAAAAACAATGTTTTAGTTTTCAAAAAATTGTACTTTTTAAATTTTAATTTAGAATTCATATCTTCTAAAAATTTATCCCAATAAAATTAGAAATAATTTGAAATAATAGCATTTTAAATTGTGTTGCTAACTATGGTTGACATATAGGCATATGCCTGTATATCAAGAGCACACATATTATGCTGCCACATGAGGGGGAGGAGCTTTTCAACATTAAATTTTGAGAACCACCTAGAAATTACTAGATGATTATTTTCAAAAGAGAAGATTTAAATTTTAAGTCTTTTTAATGCTTGGATCTCACCCTCATAGACCGGTCTATGTTAATGTTAAGTTTTTTTTTTTCTTTTGACAAGCAACTTGTAAATATTTTTCCTTATTTTCCAAGGTTATCCTATAATCGAAGATGTTACATCCCAAAATTTGGGTCCTAAAATTACTCCCAGATTGAGTTTTACCAAAGGGAGTAAAGGGACAATATGCTCACGTAAGAGCACGAAATCGTTTGGCATATATCAAAATCAAAGAAAATAATTATCTTTAAATATATGACAGGTTGATTGGCGATACTTACGAAGACTTAACAAAAATGTGACATTTTATATTTATTGATACTTTTGAGAAACAACAAACTTATAGTGGATATAATGGGGGATTTAAAAAGGAACTTGATATACTAAGGTCAGCTTTTCCTATCTTGTTTCAAAAATGGAGAAAGTGATATTTATTTCCCTTTTATTTCAAGCCATATACAGCATCATAATGATTTACAATTGCCGGTGTAAACCTCAAAATCGCAATATTTATCCTTAAAATATTATATATCAGTGTAGGCAGGGACCATACTATTAGTGTCTGCCGAAATAAACCAACATGTTAACGTTCTTCTGAACCACGGGAGGAAGTGTTAAAAAACGGGGAATGTGGAGACGATGTTTTTAAGTGCCATGGGCACCAAACTTAAGTTTTGGGATGAATGAAGTAAGAGTGTGGTTTGTATGATGTTCCAATCTTAAACAATCAAAGTAAGGAGCACCTCTAAATCTTGCTAAAATATGCAGTTTCGTGATTTTTTAAAATAAAATAAAATAAAATAAAAGAACAAAAAGATGTAGTTTGAGTGTTGAAAATCCTTATGATAACTAAAAAAATGTATTTTCGCCTGAATTTCTAAATTCAAAAACTAGTGTAGATCAAGTAGATCTATAAGTACCTACAAATTTTGAAAATAGATGTTCCAGACAATATGTTATAATACATACTAAGTTTATAACTTGAAATCCTCCTTTTTTTTTCCGATATCCATGTGTCTGAAGGTCGAGATGATTAAATGTTGGGTTACTTGATAAGTACTTCTGGATAGATTTCTGAAGTGCAGCTTACTTTATAACATAAGGTGGACATCTTATATAAAATTTTTCCTTTAATTAAATTTATTATTATTTATTTATCATAATAAGTTTATATAAGGTGACTGTCTTACTTGTAAAAATATGGTTGTTGTAATCTACACTCTATTTTAGTTTGAAAGTGCAAATTAATAGACGGTATGGACCACTAGAATTTTACTTTTATAAATATCATTAACACTTTATATAAGCCATACCCTTGGCCTTATTGATTTGTATATTTCTACTTTGTACTTTTTAGTGTAATATTGATGGGATTTAACCTATAGGGTTTTACATGATGTTATCCATGTGCATAATTATCATCATCATTCGAGCTTTATCCCAACTATATTCCTCATGATTATAAGAATTTCAATCTTGTGAAGGACATAATTAGTGTTTTTAATCTTGTAATGCGTTGATTGTGCTCTCCAATATGCTGATTTGAACCGGTGATTTTGATATAGAACGATTGATTATTATGGGACAAAAATAATACAATATTTGGGAGAAAAAACTTCAGAATTAAGTTAACAGTGAGATTTGTGTAAGGTTCCATCTTTACACGATAAGTAAGGTGCACCTCTTGATTTTGAGTGGAGATATAGTTTATGTGTCGGAAACTTAATGAACTCTTGAAAATATAGTTTTGTCTCTTATTATGATATTTAAAACACCAAAAATGATGTAGATTGAACACTTGAAAATAAACGATCTAGATGATTTATTGCAAGATGCATTATTTTTAAAACTTGAAAATTATTATTTTTTAATCCATAATGTCAAGAAGATTTGATTGGATGATTTCCAACATTGAAACATTCTTTTCTACATAATTTTAAGGTACTTCTTCCTTCAATAGTATAAAGTTGACACCTTATATAAACTCTTTCCTTAAGCTAAAATCGTCCTTGTTCTCTAACCCATATCACTAATTCTACTTAAAGAGTTGCATCTTTGACAAAACCGAACAATTCCCGATAAAAAGCAACTGAGTCAGTACCGTACCAAATCTCAATCTAGAATCCAAATCCATTCTCGATCAGCATCAGATATTATCCCGTCCTCACCATTCAATGAATGGCTGAAAATCTCTATGGGTTTTAGCTATCTTCATGGCATTCAACCCACTCATTGGACGGTTGATATGTCTCAATGGGTAAAACATCATTCTTGAAAATAAAATCCTTAAGAAGTTTTCTTTGTCCTTGAAGAAAATATAGGGCATAAAAGGTGTGAAACCGATGCACTGTGACTTTTTGGAGACGTGTTGACTCAACCAAACGTGTGAGAAACGCCAAATCTCTTTAATATTTAAATCAATATATTTGCTAAAATATCAATAATACCTTTTATTGTAAGACTATTTTATCCTCAAAATGTCTAAGTAGCCATATTGATTAACTCACAAGACCCTGGTTGCTTTTATAATGGGCGCTCTAATAAGAATAAGGGCTTTAAACTTTCCCTTAACCCATCGCAAACATGGTAAATAACGTAGGTTGTGTTAGATAGGTTATCAATATAAAACTTTTGCCACATCATGTCATAAATTTTTAACCAATACCATATTGAGAGTACGACTCTTGATAGAGAAAAATGAAAGAATATAATTCATATAGTTGATTCCAAATAATTGAGATAAAGTTTGGATGATGATGATATGTTAATGGTGAGGATGGAGGGTTGGACATTATGTGAGACATCCACACTCTTAATTGCCGATGCCCCAGCTCCATTCCCTCAATCGCTTACCAATCGTTTCACATCATTCGCTATGGGGATTGAATATTAGTAAATGCTCATGTAACTTTGCCATGATATACTACCATTATTCATTATCAAGTCCGAGTTGAGGGGTGGTCACGTAGTATTTTCTTGATTTGTTTTTGTTTTTTTGTTCCTGATCATTTTTCTAGAAGAAGAATTCTCCTCATAAAAGAATTGTTTGATTTATTCAACAAAAAAAGAAAATTATGTTTGATTTATTCAAGAAAACAAAATATCGTACTTTTAACCGGTTTATTTTACTGATTATGAGCTCTTTTTATGTTAAGGTTTATTGATAATAGAGTTGAAAACAAAATCATACATAGCAAGTTTTAACATTGGAGTACTGGGTAAAAGGTCCTGGGCAATTGCATCCCATTATCATATAGGACCGTGCTTCTATCTTCATTATGTGTATAGAGAAGCAAATGATGTTGCAGATAGGCGAGCTAAAATGGGTGCTTTGTTTGAGTCACTGCATATTTCGAAATTTTTTTATTTTTATTTTGTATTGTAATATCCTTTACATCTAATAAAAGTAAGTCTTCTTATTTTATATATATATATATATATATATATATAAATAAATAAATAAAAGTCTATGCTTATATGTTCCTTTTATTGTTTTGGAATTGTTTATGCGTTTAAGCTTACCATAGATCAAGTAGGCAGTTAAGTTTACCATTGCCGCACCCAACTTGTGTTTCACTTCATTAGAATATTTTATACAAGGACACGCTTTAGCTGAGTCAGCCAACTCACCAAACCATGGGCGTCTTCATTCATCAGTCGTTCATCTCAGAGATGGACGTCAAAAAATGTGCTTCCATTATACCTCAAATGGGTGGTGGAAAAAAGTATTAAAAAGTATGATTTTTATGTTAAAAATTTATAATTATCATGACAGCTGAGATTAACAAATCCCAAAATTTTGGATCCAAAAAGTGTCGTAGAGGTGAATTTTGATGGGACTCCACATATCTACGTGATTTGTCTGACTCACCAAACGCTTTTTCCATATACAAATATGTTAGATTTCTTTATTTACAATTAAATAAAAACAATATAAGGACATGCTAACTCCCAAAATAATTAGATTTCCTTATTTACGATTATTTTCTTTGTTGGGTTATGTGCTTCCTTAATGTTCACCCAAATCCTTCTACAAAATGAATAAAACCAAATACAAAGAAAAATTATAGTCCATCAATTTTTTTTGTCCAATTTTCAAGAGGAAAAAAAGAAGAAAAAAGTATAACAGGTAAAAAGAAAACTAAAAAAATTCATTTGCAAGTCAAATGCAAAATGAGCAAGCATCATGGGTCGAATTAGCACAAAACCTAGGATAGAAAGTAAGGAAATGCAGACCTGAGACTATTTACTTTTGGGCATAATGAGGTCTTGATCGCTGGATATAAAATTGGATAGTTGAGAGTGTGAAATTGACTAACACAATATCCAAAACAAAATTTTTTGAATGTTGTGACACATTTCAATGTATTAAATATCACATTATTCAATGACTAAAAGTGATTGTAATATTTTTATATAAAAAAAAATAGTCTCATAGTATACTATCCCAGAAAATAAAGTAATATCCCAAGACTTTTTCGAAAATTTCAATTATAATTGAAAGTAGAGTTGTACTTCAAAATTCATTGAGAAAAAAAAAAAAGAAGCAGAGTAATCTAAAAGCTACTAGTTTGAAAATCTAATTTTATCTCTAATTATAAAATTTGAAGCTCAATGGATCTCAATTTTATGACTTAAAATTCTTTTCTAGAATTGAGGAGGTCCAAATAATCAATTTGAGTATTTTCCTACACCAAAACTGCATTTTAACACTAAAAAAACAATTTGTTTAAGTGCCATTTCTTCTTTTCCCGTCCCCTTCTTCTTCTTCTTCTCTTTTTTTTTGTTTTTTTTTTTCTAGAAGAAAAATAAAGAAACTACTACCTAATTAATTCTATTCCCATCCCCTCAAAGTTATTATTATTATTGTTGTGTTGTTGACCGAAATTCAAGGGCAGTTTAGGTGTGTTTGTTTGAAAATCAGGGGTAAATATAAGCCTTTGTCTTTGTTCAACAAATCCTCTATTTTAATACAAATCCCAACTCCTCTTTCCAAGCAAATGCATCGAAATCTCATTCCGAAGCCGACACTCCTTCCTGCTGCTCAGAAAGAAGAGAGAGAAAGAAGCAAATATATTTCTAGAGAGAGAGAACACAGGGGAGTTCAGGAAACGAGGGTAGATAGAGAAGAGAGACAGTTAGAGAGAGAGAGCTGAGGTGAGGATGGATAGAGAACCAGAGGAGATGCAGTTCTTGGGGTGCTTCGGCATCTACAAGGAAGCCTTCAAGATCATTCTCTCATGGCGAAAGATCTTCACTCGCATAACCCTAGCCCTAATCCTCCCTCTCTCCTTCATTTTTCTCGCTCACAACTTCGTAACAGATCGAATCTTCAGTAGCATCCATCGAAACGAGCAAGCCCTAGATACCCACCCTCAATCTAAGCACAAAATTATTGATAAGATCACCTCGGAATGGATCTCTCTCTTCCTCTTCAAAGCTGTGTATCTCGTCTGCGTCCTCATATTCTCTCTCCTCTCCACATCGGCCATCGTTTACACGGTCGCCTGCATCTACACGGCCAAGGAAATCAACTTCCGAAAGGTTTTGAGCGTCGTTCCAAAGGTATGGAAGCGATTGATGGTCACTTTTCTCTGGAATTTCGTCATCCTTCTCTGCTATAACACCGTATGTATAGTGATAATTGTGTGCTTCGCCTTTTTGGTTCTGCAATCGGACGATAGTATATTGAGTGTGTTGTTTTGGATCGTTTTGATTGGGTTTTATCTTGTGGGTCTGGCGTATATAAGCGTGGTCTGGCATTTGGCGAGCGTGGTTTCGGTTCTTGAGGATAAATACGGCATCTCTGCTATGCAAAAGAGCAGGAATTTGATAAAGGGAAAGATTTGGGTTGCAGCTTTCATATTTGTGAAACTTTCTGCCATTTATATTGGAATTCAGGTCCTGTTTGGTGCGATTGTTTTGAAGGGGGGAGGTTGGGTTTGGAGATTAGGGTTTGGGGTTCTCATGGTTGGGGTTCTTTGCTTGTTGATACTCTTGGGGCTTGTTGTTCAAACTGTTGTTTACTTTGTTTGCAAATCTTATCACCATGAGAGCATAGATAAGTCTTGTTTGTCTGATCACTTGGAGGTTTATCTTGGAGAGTATGTTCCCCTCAAAGGCAGTGCAGTGCAGCTGGAGCAGCTCTATGTATGATGGATGCTGGATGTCCAACAACCCATCATTATCATCATCATGGGCGTTAACATACACAGATTCATCACATAAATGAATCAGGGAAGTACATCACATACATGAATCAGGGAAGTACATCACATACATGAATCAGGGAAGTATGTGGTTTGTATCATCTATTTTCACCATTAAACTTCTTTTTTCTTATCAGCATTAACAATAATAAATTATCATGGTCTGTCATCATGGATGTCAATGGATGGATGGATGGATGGGGGATGGATTCTATGAAGGCATAAGGCATATGTCAGGGAATGCATAGGGATAGATAGAGAGAATAATAGGGATGTGATTTAGTAGTTGATTTATTGTATGTGATAGGGCCCATTCAGTGCAGTATGAGATTCACACATTCTGTTCTGAATGGTTTTAGTTTGTATAATTTTAAGGAAAGATTGGAGAGTAAGGAACCATTTGTGTTTTTTTTTTTCTTGACTTTAGTTTGTTATTTTGTTTCTTGTGCAATTCAAGGAAAGACAGAAGAGCAATATACTTGTGTTTTTCACTTTCCTTTCCTTTTATGTTTTTGATTTTTCTTCTATGACTGCTGATGCTTTATGGTTTTATTTATTGAGCTGTGGTACAATTTACATAAAGAGTGAAAGAGAAACCTTGGCTTGCTGGGACTGAGCAATAAGCAACATTGAAGTGATGAGGTTTCATAAGTTTTTCATATAGTTTTCATTGAAGAGAATGGTAATTCGCATAAGTTATTACATACTCTGTAGGCAGGGAGGGCAATTGAAATGTTTTCTTATATTTCTGGGTTGAGAGAGGTTTATGGCATCATCTTTGCTGCATTCAATTCTGATGAAAAATATGGTACAACAGAAAATTATCGGTGGTTTTCTTCCTACTTGAAGTCAATTTGCCCAATAATTTTTCTCTTTGTTTCTTAGGCATTTTGGGTGAATGATAGTTCTCTCTTTTTGTTCTTAGGATTTCTTTTCGGCTAAGTTTCTAAATTGATTATGTTGCTTAATGTGCTTCATTTATATTCAGTGTTCTTTTATAGGGTCTGTGGTAGTTCTTCTGTCGTTGTGCTTCTTTCTTTCCTTTTCGGCTAGGCCCCAATAACTTGACCGGAAATGCATGTATGTTGTTTTTATCTTATCGAAATATGAGCAGTTCCATTATCATGTTTTATTATCTGTACTGCCATACTTTTCTTTTTCCATATTTTATGATTTATTTTCTTTATAAACTTTATTTTGTTACTCATTGTTTGGGTGCAACAAAAACCAATAGATGGCCACCAATTCAGCATTGCGTCGATTTCTTTTCCTTGGGAGATTCCCTGGGATGTCATTAGTCTCTATACTAGCTAGACTTCTGATCATTGTTAGCAAACGCAAATTTGGGTCAGAACTCAGAGGTGTCCTGAGTCCTAGTTGTGTCTGATAGACTCAGCTGAGTCTATCGAAAAAAGTAACAACAGTCAATTCCCACGTTTTCTGGCAATGGCACCCAGTCAAGCTCGAGTGACTCAAGCGAGTGGACTCGCCCAAGTTTCCAAACAATGGTTCTGATAAATTATTACACACTCTGGATGCAGATAGTACTTTTGAAATGTTTCCTTATGTTTTTGGTTAGATAAAGAGTTCAAGACATCTTTTTTCTTCCTTGAATGTGATGGTTGTATTCTTTTTGTTTTTTAGGGATTTATTACTATTTAAAGTTTTTTTATAGGGTTGAAAGTTCTATAGCGTTTCTGGTAGTGCTTCTTTGTTTCCTTTTCCAGTAGGGCCCAGTAACTGAAATGGAAATGCGTGCATCCTATCCTCATGTGATTGTTTTATGGAAAAATGTTTCATGCGGGCTGGACTGCATTTCTACATATGCGGTCCAGAAAGTGTAAACCATCCATCTTAAAGATGGATGCAAGTAGGTGTTCTATCTAAAAACAATGAAACTAATGGTCCAACGGTTTTCTTACTAGAAATATTATTTCTAGTTTTTAAATTTTATTTATTTTTTCATATTCATGATCTCCATGTTAGAGATTACATATCCTTAAAAATCAAGTCTTAAAATCCATCTCAAAAGTAAATTTATTAAAAGGCCCGCATTTTTACATGTGTGGGCTTGGCTGCATAGAAACCGGGCCTATTGTTTTATTATATGTAATGCCATAGCTTTCTTTCTCTATGTTTTGTGTTTTTATAAAGGAGCGAGTTTATATAAGGTTGCAACCTTATGCTATTGAAATGAGGAAATAAGGTGCACCTCAAAAATCCTCTAGAAGAGAGAGTTTTGATATTGGAGAGCCCTCTGATTGATCATCTTATCCTCGAGGAATGTGGATATGAAAGGGGGAGGAATCAAGCCCTAGAAAAAAAGCATATGTAATAAGTTATTGAACCGTCTATTTTTATGATTTTCAAGTGTTATAAATCTATTAGATTTGTTCATTTTTAAATTTCAAATTTCATAACTAGGGATAGAAATAGATTTTTAAGCCATCATAAGGTTTCTGATACCAGAACTACCAGAACTACATTTGGGAGCAAATTTTAGGCACAACCTCACCATTTTATAGGATTTATTCTGTTCCAACTTTTAGTGCAACACACAACCCATTAGCTATTAGCTAGCCACCGTTTCCGTTTCCGTTTCCGAGTTGCCTTAGTGGAATTGATGCCATTAGTACCCATAGCCTTAGTATCTTGCTACTGACTACTGGCAGTAGGAGAATCTCTGTTTCATCCTTCTCTTAGTGCCCCTCTTTAAGAAAATGCAGAGCTGATTACAAATATTGGTGTCCCTTTGTTCACATAATGATATTTGGCAAAGGGACAAGAGTAGTTGACTGGAGGAGCTAAAATGGTTCATGGGAATTGTAACTGAGCACTGCAGCTTTGTCCTGAGATCTCTCTTCATGAGAAGATAACCCCTTCTTTTTAATTTATGCGCAAATTTACATGTTATTCTTGAAAAGATTGCCTGGAGTTTCATAGTTTTGTAAATATCGTTACAAAGATTTAGAACAAGTCACTGCTTCTATCTCCATTTTTGTAGTCAATCAGGAAAACTTCTCTGTTTGTGGGTTTTCGTGTTCGTGTGCGTGTGCGTTTGTTGGAAGGTTAATGTGTATATGGGACCTTAAACAATCAAAGTAGAAGTAAGGTGCACTTTGCAACTTCAATGGAAGGTCCCGCCAAAAATTCATGTGATGACCTGAAAATCTATTTGTTACCTTTTAATTATGAAATTTAAAACTAAAAAAATGGTACATATCGATCAGATCTAAAAATACTTTGAGAACTTTTTAAAAATGTACTGTCTAGATAACGCATGGTCTTTATTTTTATGTTTTTCTAATTTTCAGATCCTGATACACCGAGATTTTAGGTCTAAAGGTGCATCTCTATTATGAATTTTCAGAGGGAAAATTGCGTTGTCCCTCTGTTGCAACTAAAATCTCACCCTTTCTGGTAAAGGTGTTGTTTATATGAGGCGCCAAGCCGCCGACCTTAAAGTAAGGTAGCACCAAAAACTCCTAGGATGGCTTGAAAATTTATTTATTTATATATTTAAT
Source organism: Amborella trichopoda (assembly GCF_000471905.2). The sequence continues at coordinate 173,362 of NW_006498103.1, forward strand.
TATGAAATTTAAAGCGTAAAATTGGGGCACATTGAGCATAATATAAAAGCACTAAACTTTTGAAAATGGACTGTCCAGATTCAGCAAATAAATGGTGTCCGTCGGTTTTTCCAAGGGAAAGTTATGTATGTGAGTAGGGTTTAAGACAATTTTCATGTCACTGGTTTCCTTGGTAATTCAATGGGAAGGGTTGGATTAGGGATTTAGTTTTTTTTATTTTTTGATTTTTTTTCTGAAGAAGTCAGTGGGATGCGGTAACTAGGTACGAGGGTGCTACCACTACGACCCAGCCCCTTTCCGGGGAACCACCCGACCCAAAGTCAGGCCGAATGGAACCCTGCATTAATTTTCATCACTCGTGCCACAAGAGTAAAATGCTTCTCATTTTTAGAGTTCCTGCATTAATTTTCATATCACTCGTGCCACAGGAGTAAAATACTTCTCATTTTTAGAGAAGATTATGTGAGGATGTATACTATGCTCCTTCGGGAGTATAATGTACTCCTACTCACTCGGCCAAAAGACCTATTTGGGAGGATTTTTTCAATCTGAACTTTTGGAAACCACTTAAGAATTACATGACCATTCTCAAAAAAAAAAAAAATTGAAATTTGAGTTTTCTAATATTTAGATCTTACCATCAAAAAATTGGATGGTCTCTATTCAATCGTGAGCCATTATTTTTTGAATTGCATAAAGGGTACAGTTAGGATTTGTTTTTTATTAAGATTAAGCAGAATATTTTTTGGCTTATATAAGACATATATTTGACGAAGAGAAGTGAAGCCGCTCCTCAAAATCCAACTATAGAATGAAATGAAGCTTTGGCATCGGGGAAAATCTTAAATTGATTACCTTGAAAAAGATGAAATATAAGTCTAACATGTTATTTCTACTGGGTAGTGTTGGTACTTAGTAGACCTATCAAATTTATATTTGCTCAAATTTTTTAAATATAAATATAAAGGGAAAATATTTTTATACACCCTATTCTTTTTAGGTTTCATATCTCAATAGACTCAATATTTCAAAACATATCTTTTAAATTTTTTAGAAAGATGTCTTTTAAAAATTTGTTTTGATTAAAAAAAATGGTTTAAAGTGGATAAAGTTAGTCCAATAAGTTAAAAGATATAATAAGCGGCTTTATGCTTTTTGGATATATTTTGAAATCATAGGTTTATTTAGATATAAAACTTAAATACATTAATATATGAAGATATTTTCCTAAATATAAACAAATTTCAGCCCATTGTAAATTTGTATTCTTTCAATTGCTCAAACTTCGAATCTTTATGGGCTTTCAAGATCTATTCTACATTTTTTTTTTTTTTCAAATTGTTATGGGCTTTTGTAATTCACTCTATATATAATCTAAATGAAAATCAGTCTATCAGGGTTGATTGGCCTCAAGATTGCAATTCTACCGGCCCCATGAATCTCTACCTTACCTTTTCAATTACCTGAAATTTTAGTACTGATTTTTTGTTTAGAATCCTCTGAATTCGCATTTGTAAACAATATATCCCCACCCCCTCGTTCAAATCTTGCAGTTCTACCATTCCCTGGCCTTTGTTGCCCTATAAAAATTCATGAACAGGGCAAGCCCCTTCATCTCTTTTAGGGCAAGGATGAACGGTTGAAAAATGTGGCCTATCAGGCCCTTTCTTTGGATAAATTTTTAATACTAGTATAAAAGCCATATTATAGTACATGTGGATAACATGCATTAATGCTATATATTTAAATCTATTTTTGAGCTTTAATATGATATGGCAATAGAGGGAAAACCCAGTGTCACCATTAGGAAAACCCAATGGTATATTTGGATTCTTTGTGAAAATTATTTTTCCATTGTTATATATATACAAAAATTATTTAATTCCTGAATATTTTTTATCAATTTGTAGGAATGTTTAGATGATATCCTATTATATGGGTCGTTAGTGGACTAATGACAAATTTACATAGGATTAACAGTTTGGTGACTACTTGATAATCCTAGGTAGTTGTACTTAAGCGAGTTAAAGAAATGAGTCACACTTGGATCTCATCTCCTATAGACCATGAATGTGAGAGTTACAAAGTGATATGCTCTCTAAAAAAATGAAAATAACCCCTCATAAAAGAGGTAGAGAAAGATGGAAAAGATATGCATAGTAAATGAGATTCACCAAAAAGGGAACTCTCAAGTTTGCTTATTACCAGATGGCTCAGTTTATAGGATTTGATATGAAACTTTAAGTCTTTCATGTGATTTAAGGACAAATTCAAGTAAGTTGATCATTGATATCATTTTATTGTATTATTTTTGGGGTATTATTACCATTTTTAAATTGGTACCAACATGAAGAACAGGTGAAACCTCAAGTTACTGCATTCCAAGCTAAAGTTGAATTGAGACCTTATGAAGAACGAGAATCAGCTCGCCCAATCATAAGCCACATATAAGGAAGAAACAAAGAAGAGAAGATTACATCTTTAGAGCCAAACCATGGAATTGATAAAGTCAAGGTAGTTCAAGGGGCATATAAAAATAGAAAGGTATATAATAAGGCCATTTATTTTTTATACAAGAAAGAAATAATCACTATTGGGGTTACATCAATGATTGGGCACAAAGTCTAAAATAATTTTTTAAAATATTGTGACACACTTTAATCTATCGGATATAACATCCAATGGCTAAAAATAATCATGGCCTCCTTGTATCAAGGGTGAATGGTCTTATAATATATAATCTCCATAAAAATAATAAAGATAAAAAAAGAAGAAAAAAGGAGCATATAAAAATATAAAGGTTTATAACAAGGTCATTTATTTTTCGTACAAGAAAGAAATAATCACTACTGGGGTTATATCAATGATTGGGCACAAAGACTAAAACAATTTTTTTTTAATGTTGTGATGCACTTTAATCCATCAGATATCACATTCAATGGCTAAGAATAATCATGGCCTCCTTGTATCAAGGGTGAATGGTCTTATAATATACAATCTCCATAAAAATAATAAGGATAAAAAAAAAGGAAAAAAGTATACAATTCCATAAAAATAGTAAGGATAAAAAAAAAAGGAAAAAGAAAAGATTATTTTGAATGTTGTGACACGCTTTAATCTATCGGATATCACATCCAATGGCTAAGAATAATCATCGCCTCCTTGTATCAAACGTGAATATTTTTATAATATACAATCTCCATAAAAATAATAAGGATAAAAAAAAAAAGAGGAAAAAAGTATACAATCTCCATAAAAATAATAAGGATAAAAAAGAAAAAAGAAAAGAGAAAAGGATTTGAGCCCTTACCCTTTGGTGAGAATGGAGTCAGAAACTTCATCATAAGGCTCGTTGGTACTACCGTCAAGGCCCTAGCCCATTATCAAAATGATAGGGAATGTCTAAAAAAATAATTGTTTATCTTTTGTACATAGAGATCATAATCATTCATGTCCCTTAAATTTTAAAATGGGTGATTGTAAGAGTGTTATTGAATAGATACAAAGCTCCAGATAAAAATTATTGGACTTTGTGACTCACCCCAAGCCATCCAATTTGACATCTAATGAGTAAGAATGATTGTGACCTCCATATACAAAAGATAAATGGTCTCTTTGTAAATAATACCAAAATAAAAATAAAAAGGCACAGTTTCTATGGGTCCATATAGAAATGAGCCACCTCTTGAAAATCTATTTTTGAGGTGGATTTTTTAACTTAATTTTTAAGGACTTGTAATCTCTAACATGAAGATCAGGAATATGAAAGAGAATAAATAAATTTTAAAAATTAAAAATAAGAATACTATTAAGAAAACATTTGAACAATTAATTTCAATTGTTTTTTAGATGGACCACCAAAAGATGGATGTTTATAACTTGGGGCCGCATATGGTAGAAATGCGGTCCAGCCTGTTATTTTCATTTGAGCTATTTTGAAACTACATTAATTTCCAAAAATATATATATGAATTTCCTAGGAGGAATAGATTTCGACGACGTTTGGCACATTAGTAGAACGAAAGGTGTTTCATGTATCGAGGGGCATTGTTCCACAGTTGCGTCACCCCAATGCATCACACGTCCATCTTAAAGATGGATGGCATAAAATTGCGGCCCCATCAAAAAAACAAATGAGATGGTATTAAACATGAAAATATTTTATATAAGGTGTCTAAGCTTATACTTTAGAAGTAAGGTGCACTTAGAAAATTTGATGGAAAAGGTCGTTCTGATACTGAAAAACCCATAATCAATTTTGTATTGATATAAGAAAAAAAAGGATTTCAAGACATAAAAAGTAGTTCATTTTGTAACATATTCTTTGAATACTCCATTTTTAAGACTTTCAATTGTTTATGTATTTGCTTGATCTAATTTTGGATAATATTAGGAACTTTAACTTCTTATAATTAGATGTGGAAATAGATTTTGGTCGTATCCAGGTTTCCGGCACCAAAAGTGCAACGGAGTTTGAAAGTGTGTCTCAAATTGATTATTTAAAGTGTATACCTTATGTAAACCTATCCAAAAATAATAATTTTTTTCCTATCTAATCTTTCATATTCATAGTACCTACTGTTGAAATTATGGACCTTGAAATTTTTGGATTCAAATTCCATCTCTAGCATATATTTTGGAGGGAGGACTCATAATAATAGATAAGTAAGTAAACTCACCATAACTTTGTCCTCAGAGTAATAGACTCCTTCCTGACTTAGGGGCGGCAATGAACCTGGAGCCGGATCTAACCTGGGATCTAATGGGTAGACCTGGGTATGGGTCCAAAAAAATTGGATCTCCAAATGTTGGATCTAAACACTATTCAGGTCCTAATCCATGTAGACCCAACCCTAACACGACCCGAATAATGTTAATGTTTAAATAGTATTTAATATATGATATTCAAATAATATTTAAATAAGGAGAGAATTTCTATAAGGCCCAAGCTTTATAAAAACAAAATAAAGCCTTACCTCAAATTCTCGTTCAAAAAGCACTTTCGGCAATAGAAATCTCTATGATGGCTCTAAAATCAATTTACAACGCTGGCAATAATTTTTGAAACTCAAAAAATGGTATAGATCTTGCAGATCTTTGAATATTTACTTTTCAAGCAAAATAAACGGTCTAGATAATTTTTTACAATATACATTATTATTAGAGCTTGAAATCCTAATTTTCTTTCTCAACCATAATGTTCAAGCCGAGATGATCAACGCAAAGGTTTTCCAATGCTTGAATTGTAATTTTCGATGAGTTATGAGGTGAGGTTTTACTTATTTTGATAGAGCTGCCACCCTATCAAACCATTTTCCTTTAAATAAATATAACTATATATTTTTGTTATAAAATTTAAATAAAGAAAAGTTTATATAGAGCCGAGCCCCTAAACAATCAAATTAGAGCACGGCTCATAAATTTCACTAGAATAGGTTGTTTTGATGCTCAAATATTGTCAAATTGATCACCTCAATATCAAGATGCATGGACATGAGAAAAAAAATAGATTTTCAGTTTTGGAAATAGTGCATCTAGTAATGCATTTTTGGACCATCAATTTTCAAGTTTTCAAAGATCTACTCGATCTACTCTATTTTTGAAGCTTTAAATTTTATAATTTGAGATGAAAATATATTTTAAGGCTATCACAAAGATTTCCAATATTGAAACTACATTTCTCAATATTATTTGAAGGTGTGCTCTACTTGGATTGTTTAGAGCCTCGGCTCTATACAAACCACACCTTTTAAATAATGGAAAACATATAGAGCAGAGGCTCTAACAAATCAAATTAAAGCCCACCTGAAAAATGTCATTAGAAGAGGTTGTTTTGTTGCCCAAATATCCTCAAATTGATCATCTCGACATCAAGATGCATGGACATGAGAAAAACATAGATTTCAAGTTTTGGAAATATTGCAGTTTGTAAGATATTTTGGAACCGTCAATGTTCAAGATTTTCATAGATCTGCTCGATCTATACTATTTTTTAAGCTTGAAATTTTATAATTAGAGATAAAAATGTATTTTAAGGCTATTACAAAGATTTGCAGAATTGAAACCACTTTTTTTGACACTATTTAAGGATGCTCTCTACTTTGATTGTTTTCAAGATTTTCATAAATCTGCTCGATCTACACTATTTTTTAAGCTTGGAATTTTATTTTTAGAGATAAAAATGTATTTTAAGGCTATCACAAAGATTTCCAGTATTGAAACCATTTTCTCGATACTATTTAAAGGTGCGCTCTACTTTAATTGTTTAGAGCCTCGGCTCTATACAAACTACACCCTTTAAATAAGGGTGCAGTTGGCATACAAATGCATCCCTAGCTGTAGAGGTAAGGTACACCTTCAAAATTTGTCATGGTATATAATTTTGATGTAAAATGTTCTTAGAATTATCTCAAAATTTATTTTCATATCTAATTATAAATTTTAAACCCAAAAAATGGTTAAAATCGAGTAGATCTATAATCATATGAAATTCTTGAAAATGGACGGTGTAGATAATATGTTGTAAAATGCACTATTTTTGAGACGTAAAATCTTTTTATTTTTCTTGGTCATACATCTGGATGTTGAGATGATCAATCAAAGGGTTTTTCAACATTAAAACTACCTTTTTCGATAGATTTTTGAGGTGCATCCGTAGTTCTACATTACAAGGTTGCATCCTTATATAACTTTTTTCTTTAAATAATACATGTATATATTTAATGAGGGGAACGGTCCCATTAGATGAAATATATATTGAGATTTTGATTTTTGATCCGGTCTAGAATAATAATTTTTTCGATCCGGGTCGAAGCTACCCAGTTTGTGAGAATGGAGCCATGAGGCTCGTTGGTTCTCACATGACTCTCTCTCTCCCTCCTAATCAATCGAATTTTTTTCATGGTTTTTCTCTGACCAGGAAGTAAGCAGGTTCTCTCTGTCCCCGTCACATAAAACAGGAAAGCGTGGCACTTCCTCTCTCTTGGGTTCCCTCCATTAAAATGTGTGGTTCCAAGGAACTGATGATCCACCCACCTCTACGCGCTACAAGCACTCTTTCTCTCTCTGTCCTTTGTTGCCCTGCCCGCCATGCTGCTGCATTCAAATGCCTGCAACACGAAGCTTCTCACCACGTTCAACAATAACCACCGTCTTCTTTCTCTTAATGGTGGAAGACATTGGCTAGAGAGTTGTTGCAGAAGCAGCTTTCGGTGTGGTTCCCCTTCTCTCTCTAAAACCTTTCGAATTTCTCGTGGATTTATCGTGAGAGGTTCATTCTGGCAGGCTCTCGCCATGGCAGCTCAGGGCAACCTTTTCTCAGCTTTTGCTAGGCCCAAGTCTCCCATCAATGAGGTAGTCAATGTATCTCTTTGCGTTTTACTCCTCCTCTTTGTTTGAATTGATCACATTTTGGATAGTGTTGTATGAATTCAGGGCTTTGGGACTCTTTTTGTTCAAGTGGATGGATTGTTTTTGTGGGTGTTTTGGCTTGTTATACTGAATTGAATGAGTCCCAATGTGAATTTTTGTTACTGAACTTACCCTGCAAATACTGCCGTTAAATAGTTTCTAAATCCTGTGATGAAATATGATTATTAGCTTTGTTGCTCTTTAATAGGGCATAGGCTTCGGGGTAATATTGCTTCCACTCTCTATTTTTAGTATTTCATATTTCTGACTCTGTATATTTAGTTACTTGGTTTCTTTTAGTGTTTTCATCTGTTAAAACTTTAGTATTTTGAGTATTTGAGATTTTTCTTTAAGTTTGAACACATAAATTTTCACATTGCAAGCAACGCCAAAGGATAGAGATGCATCATTCGCTAGAAAACATCGTTCATGTAATTTACATCGACAGGCATCGGGCAGTTAAGTATAGATGCATCTAAAGATGTTCATATTTGTATGAAATGTATACCTGGATTTGGTACATTTGAAACTTGCATGGAGTGCATGTTGGAAGCAGCATTGATCCTGAACTCTATTTATTCCTTTGCACTCGGCCAAGTCCACTTGGACTCGGTCAAGTCACTTGACCTCCACCTTATGCCCAGGTGAGTTGGAAGCAGCATTGATCCTGAACTCTATTTATTCCTTTGCACTCGGCCAAGTCCACTTGGACCTCCACCTTATGCCCAGTTGAGTTGTACCGAGTACCTCGGTACCACTTTTCTACTTCATAAAAGGGGGATTGCCCCCCTTATTTCATATCTGTCCCTCTCTCTAAAATGGGGGGACCACCCCCCTTCATCTCTCTCTACTGGACAGGGGCTCTCTCTCTACACACATACTCTCTTTCTCTCTCTCTCACAAAGGGTGGTGATATCCCCCCTTTTCATTCTCCTCTCTCCCCCTCTCTCTTTCTCCCCTCTCTCTTTCTCCCTTCTCTTCCTCTCTTCTCTCTCGCCCTTCTTCTCTCCTCTCTCTCTCCCCCTTCTTTTTCTCTTTAAAAGAGGCAAAAATCTACCTAATTTATCATTTCTTTGTCTAAAAGGAGGTGGTGATCCACCTCCTATTTCCACTTCTCTCTCATAAGGAGAAATGGAAGTATAGAGGGAGAGAAATGTAGGAGAGAAAGAAATGCGGTGAGAGAGAGCGAGGAAGAGATAGAGAGGTGTAGTGGGTGGGGGGGAGAGTGAAATGCGGTGGGTGGGTGAGGGGGAGAGAGAGAGAAAGAGGCATGTGTTAGGGACAGAGAGTGAGACATTACTTTTAGAGAGAGGGAGAAACGTGGTCAAGGATTTCCTTCCCTTGGTGTTGAAGGAACCGTTAGCATAAGTGAGGGTGGGTAGAGATTATAGATACATTCGCTGGATTAGAATATTGGAAGTGAAAGAAGCTTCGAAGAGGATGAAGATAGGAAAGGCTTTAGGACCGGATGATATTTCGATAGAGGTTTAAAAATGCATGGGGGAGATTGGCATTGACGACTGACCAAGTTGTTCAACCAGGTGTTGAGAGTAAAGAAAATGGCAGACAAATGGAGGAAAAGTATTGTGGTGCCTATTTGCAAGAACATAGGAGACATACAAAATTGTGCGAACTATCGAAAGTTCAAGCTTATGAGCAACACTATGAAGTTGTGGTAGAGAGTGATTGAGCAATGATTAAGGCATGAAACGAGTGTATTAACAAACCAAATTGGTTTTATTTCAGAGAGGTCAACAACCGAGGCTAGTTCCCTTCTTAGGTAATTGATTGAGAAGTTTAGGGCAAAGGAAAAAGATCTCTACATGGTCATTATTGATCTAGAGATGGTTATGATAGAATACCTAGAGATTTGGTTTGGTGGGTGTTTGAGAAGAACGAAGTCTTAAGACATTACATCGACTTGGTGAGATATATATACGAGGGCGTGCTAACTAGTGTATAAACAACTAGTGGCGAGACGTGTGAGTTTTTAGTGACAACAGGTCTATATCAGGGGTTAGCATTGAGCCCATACCCTCGTTGTCTTAGTTATGGATGACTTAACTTGGTACCTACAAGATGAGGTACCATGGTGTATGTTGTTTGTGGATGACATAGTTTTGATCGATAAGACTCGAAATGACATCAACTCAAAGTTAGAACTTTGGAGGTTTGCTCTAGAATCTAAATGTTTTAAAATTAACTGGACTAAGGCAAAGTATATAGAATGCAAGTTTAATAATAATAAGAGTATAGACGAGAAGGTAGTTAAGATTGACGACTAAAACATATCAAAAAGAGCACACTTTTGATATCTTGGGTCGATAATTCAAGAAAATGGAGAGATTGCGGTAGATATCTCACATAGAATTAGAGCTGGGTGGGCGAAGTGGAGATGTGCAGTTGGAATTTTATATGTTCATTGCACACCAATGAAGCTGAAGGGCAAGTTCTATAGGACAGCTGTGAGACCAACTTTATTTACGGGGTAGAATGTTGGGTGATCAAGAAGCAACTTACCCATAGAATGAATGTAGCTGAGATGAAGATGTTGAGATGGATGAGTGGGAAGACAAGAAGGAATAGAATTCAAAATGATTAAATTCAGGAGAATTTGGGTGTGGCACTAATTGACGATAAGATGAGAGATAATAGACTTAGGTGGGATGGCCATGTGTGGTATAGACATAGTACAATACCTATTAGGAGGTGCGAGTTATTTCAAGTGGAAGGCTCAAAAAGGGCAAGAGGTAGGCCCAAAAGGATATGGTTGAAAGTAGTGAGAAAAGATACGGGGACTTATGACCTCACTGAGGGTATGGCTCTTAATAGAGCAGATGGCGAACCGGGATTTGTGTGCCTGACCCAATTAGTTGGAAAAAGGCTTGGATGATATATATATGTGTGTGTGTGACTTATGACCTCACTGAGGATATGGCCCTTAATAGAGCAGATGGCGAACCGGGACTTGTATAGCTGATCCAATTAGTTGGAAAAAGGCTTCGATGTGTGTGTGTGTGTGGGTGGGTTGGTCGGTGGGTGGACTCGGCCAAGGCCGAGTACCTGGCGCTAGGCGAGTCTTTGAACACTGATATATCAAAAATTTGTTTTCTATATTGTTCTCTCTTTTATGCATGAATGCCAACTTGGTTACTGCATTTTGGGGGTATTGGATAGCTAAGTGTCTTTGCTTTCTATTTTGATGAAAGGTGTTGTACTTTCTTGTTCATAATATTTTATGCCATCACTGTCAAAAGGTATTGAAGAATGTGGAGTGGCCAGAAAAGTTTCCCTTCAAAGAGGAGGATTTTCAGCGGTTTGATGAGTATGTGCTTTACACTACATGGCCAGCGATGTTAACTTTCAAAGTTCCCTTAACATTTGGAGTTCTTAAATTTTCTGTTTATTCTTATGTATGTCTTGTTGGAGTTAATGTGTAGTGCAGCCTCATGACGAACATTTGTGGTCTTTAAAGGCATTTGGTATTATTTCTTCATGTTTACTATGATACTCCTTGTTTATGTTCAGATAGGATGGAGATTCTGTGATGCATATAGAGAAAATGAATTACTAAGTTTCTCCTCATGCGCTACCCTGAAGCTATCCCCATCTACTTGATTGCTTTACACGACATACTATTTTGGTACTTTGAAAGCGGATTTGAGTCATGTAAATCTTCTACTTCTGAAAAGTCGCTGTCATTGTAAAATAACTAGAATGTTATTTTTTTTAAAAAATGTAACTGGAAATCTTCCTTTTATCACCAGATTAGTAGTTCTGAAAAAGGATTTTAATCAAGTAAATACTCTGTTTTTTTGAAGTCTACTGTAATCATAATGAATCAGTAGTTTTAAAATGTGATTGAAAGTCTTCTTGTAGATCTTCAGATTCATTGTTCTATTCAACTCCTCGCTTCGTTACACATATCGATGATCCTGCCATTGCCGCACTGACTAAGTTTTACTCAGCTGTTTTCCCCCCAAGTAACTCTCCAGGAGTATGCCTGTTGGATTTATGCAGTAGCTGGGTAAAGTGCTTGCATAGGTTCTCCTCCATATTCTTTATTGGGATTGCCTTGCTTTGTTTAACTTATCTTGCTTTGAATTTTCAGGTTAGCCATTACCCAAAAGGATATAAGCAAGATAAAATTGTTGGTTTAGGTATGAATGAAGAAGAGCTTCAGCGCAATCCGGTATTGGCCTCTCGTTAAGTTTGTTTAGAGTTAGTAGTCAAGGAAGTTTGTACTATGATTCACAAAATTAACATTATAGAATTACTTTGCATCATTTCAACAATATTCTATTATATATGCATGTATTTCTCATAAATGCAACTTGATGCTGTAGTAGGAAAGAATAGAATTCTTCGTAATACATCATTTCTACTTTGATTTTTTTAGTTTTTTATTTATTATTATTTTTCTGGGTAGGTCGGCTTGTGATTTGAAACTGGTATGTGGTGTTGCAATTATCAATTCCTTTACCATCAAGTGAGGTGCCCAAATCTGTAAAAGGATGGTTAGCTTGGTTTGCTTTTGTGACAAATTAAAGGATTCGAACCCTTAAAGGGGTAGCTTAGTGTAGTTTGGTTTCATTATCATCATCAAAGCCTTTCCCCAACTATTTGAGTCGGCTGCACGAATTTTGGTCTGCCATTTTGCTCTATCAAGGGCCATTCCCTTAGTGAGGCCATATGTTCCCATATCTTTTATCGCCACTTCCAACCATGTCCTTTTGGACCTACCTTTGCCCTTTTTGAGCTTTCCACCTGAAGGAACTCACATTGCTTAACAGTTGCTATATTGGGTTTGCACTGCACATGGCCAATCCACTTAAATCTATTTTATCTCATCTTATCACCTATTGGAATTACACTTAAGTTCTCCTAAATGTAGTCATTTCAAATTCTATCCCTTCTTTTCTTGCCACTCATCCATCTCAACTTCCTTATATCAATTACACTCATCCTATGGGTATGTTCTTTATTGACTACCCAACGTTTCGCCCTATAAAGCAAAGCTGGTCTCATAGCTGTCCTATAGAACTTCCCCTTTAGCTTCATTGGTATGTGGCGATCACATAAAACTCCAGTTGGACATCTCTATTTCATCCACCCAGCTCTAACTCTATGTGCGACATCTTCCTCAATCTCTCTATTTTCTCGGATTATCTACCCGAGATATCGAAAATACGTTCTTTTTGGTATTTCTTGGCCATTAATCTTAACTACTTCCTCGTCTGTACTCTTATTGTTAATAAAGTTACAGTCCATATACTTTGCAAGTTTGGTTTGTGGGATCAAATTCAAGGGTTCAAACCGTTTACATTCCTTACAGAAAAAGTTGCGTCTATCATTGGGTCAAAGCCCCATTGACAAAAAAGGGTAAGTTAGATTGTTTGTTTTTGGGGCAAATTTCAAGGGTTTGAATCCTTGTTCTTTCGTGAGCAAACTGGGTTGTCTTACTATTACACGTAATCATCGCCCAAAAGCTCTCTTCTTTTTTGTGTTTTTATTATCAATTTAAGAAATTTTACTTTTTGGTGTGCAAGATTGAAACTCTTAAATTACAATAACAATATTAAAGTAAGGAAAGATGAAGCTCCTGGCACCAAAGAATCTATTTGGTAAATGATCTATTAACATTAGCGAGCTGTTATATGCCTTGATATAAGGACAAAACTTACTGCAGATGCACATACTGTAATTGTAGTTGTTAGAATTATAGAAACTTGGATGGAATTTTTGTTAGTTAAACTTTGGGTTTAGTGTCATATATACAGATGGCTGGGTTGTGCATAGCATATGTATACCGTTGTGCAATAATACAACAAAATTATGCTAAGCTAAGTAACAAATTGCATAGAGTCCAATACAAGATTAATATCCATAAATTCATTCTCCCCACCACCACCCAAAGAGAAATTGTGCATTACAAGAAATAACCGACAGTTTTTTCAAACGTGAGGTTTGGTGAATAGGTCAGCAAGTTGATTCCTAGAAGAAATATAAGGGAAAGAAAGAAGGCCATGGGCAAATCTTTCTGAATGAAATGAAAATCAACCTCAATATGCTTGGTATGATAATGAAATAGAAGTTTGGTGGCCTTCTTAATTGCAGCTGCTATTATCCCCGTGGAGAGGCAAAGGCGATAAAGGAGGGTCACCTATATTAATGGGAAGCATGCTAATCCAATGAATTTGATCTACATTAGTACAATACCCTGTTTTGCGATTGATTTGGAGCCACATGTTGTTTCTTGCAGTGTCGAGAGACAAGTGAATGACCATGAAAAATACAACACCCTGTATTTCATCTCCGTGTGTATGGAGTATGGACTGCTGGCTCAGTCTGAGTTAGCAAATGCAAGAGGCCAAAGATTAGAGGATGCAGAAAAGAAGATACCATGATTAAGTGTTGACCGTATATGTTGAATGATGTGATGAATAACAACCATATTTGAGTGAGGCGCTTGAAAATTTGGTTAATAGAAGGTATTGCATAATTGATATCTGGTCTGGTAGTAGTGTGCTATTATAGTCCACCAACTATCTGTAGGTATGGAACTGGATTGATAACTGGTTCCCATGAGATGTAGATAATTGAACATTAAATTTTTGCTGGGGTATCTACAATCCACGGTTATCAAATGCAGGATGCAGACTTGATATGCTATGCGGCTCGATATGGTGCCAACGTGGGTGTCACTTTTGATGCGGCAAAAAAAGTTTAAAAAGTATAAGAATACAATACACAACGAGTGTTCAAAAAAGCAGTCTGCCCAACGCCTAGGCGGTCCAGAAGGCCTGGGCGCAGCACTCAGGCCTAGGCGACCAAACTAGGCAGTAGTCCCTGAGCTGCCGCCTAGGCGGTACGGAACCCACCTAGGCGAGTGCCCAGCGCCCAGCCTTGGGATGCCGCCCAGGGCCTGTCCCCCTCCTAGGGGCGGAAAGTTTTTTAGTTATTTTCATTGTATTGATTTTTTTTTTAAATATAAAGGGTTTGAAGGATGGGTTTTAGGTTCATTTCAAACCTAAACCCACAAGAATCCATTTTAGAGACAAAGAAACCTCAAGAAAGCTAAATTTTGTGGCTTTCATTGGATCGAAGTGTTTCTCAAAGTTACGAAAAACAAATCCAAACATCAACCGGGTAGATTTGATTTAGTTTTGGAGTTTTATAATCCTATTAGAGGGTGTTTTTTATTATTTTAACACCAGAAACATCTCATAGGTGGGAGTTTGGAGTTGAAGCAATCAAAGTAAGTGTGATTTTTTAGATTGCTTGTTTTATTTTGAGATGTCTTCTTCAGGATCTAGTCGAAGTGGAGATCCGGGTTGGAAATATGGATATAACCCGAATCCAAATGACAAAAATGGCATTAGATGCAATTTTTGTGAAAAAGATACGAAATGGGGCATAAACTTTTAAGAAACATCTTGGTGGTATTAAGGGGAATGTTGCCCTTCATAAAAATGTTCTTGAAGTTATCAGAGAAGAGATTAAGCAATATATGAGTTCTGTAAAACAAAAATAGGAACAAAATCCTTATCATTTGAATATGTCTATTTCTGCTACTTCTAGAAGAAGTGATCCAGGTTGGAAGTATGGTTATAACTCAAAACCAAATGATAAAAAATGTATACGGTGTAATTTTTGTGAAAAAGATATCAGTGGAGGTATTAACTGATTCAAGATACATCTTGCTAGTATTAAAGAGAATGTTGCTTCTTGTAAAGGTTCCTGAAGCTATTCGAGATGAGATTTGACAACTTCTGAATTTAAAAGAACAAAAAAATGGTGAAAATGTTGTTATGTGGAAATATCTTCTTCAGGTTCTTCTAGAAGTGATGATCCGAGTTGAAAGTATGGTTATAACCTGAATCCGAATGACAAAAATCGTATTAAATGTAATTATTGTGGAAAGGATACTAATGGAGGCATTTACCGGTTTAAAAAACACCTTGTCGGTATTAAGAGGGATGTTGTCCCGTGTAAAAATGTTCCTGAGACTACCAGGGAGGAAATTATACAATATTTGAGTTTAGGGAAGTACAAAAAAAAAAGAAAAAGGTGAAGAGGCACAAAGTAGAGCAGCCAAGACTCCTAGGGCCTTATCTGCATAGAGTAAGAGGGGAGTAGAAAAAGAGGAGGAAGAGGCAGATTCAGAAGAAACAAAAGAGGACGAGCATTATATTGAAGAGGGAGATGACTCTGATGATGATGGCCTCAGATCTGATGCATATGATGAAGCTTACCCTACTCCTTTTGATGATGATGATGATGATGACTTAAGAATGAAGACACTTGACTCTTGGCGTTGACTGTTGAGTCTTAGACTGTATATTAACTTTTTTTTTATTTTCTAAGTTCTAGTTTTTACTATCTAACTCTTGTGTGTATGCTTGTATGGTTCTAACATTGTATGGAAAAATGGATTCTGGACCATCTAAGTTCTCATTCACTTATGACTTCTCCTATTATTTTCTTATTTGTCTGCCTCCTAGGCGTCACCTGGTGTTTTTTGGAACACTGTGTACACTCAAAACCAAAATGAACATTATCATCTGAACCTTTTTCCAACTATTTGGGGCTACACGAATCTTGGTCTGCTATTTTGCTCTATTAAGGGCCATACCTACCCTCAGTGAGGCCATTAGTCCCCATATCTTTTCTCACTACTTCAAACCACGTCTTTTTGGGTCTACCCCTTGCTCTTTTTGGACTTTCCACTTGAACCAACTCGCACCTCTTAGCAGGTGCTGTATTGGGTCTGCAATGCACTTGGCCAACTCCTCTAAGTCTACTTTCTCTCATCTTATCTCCTATTAAAGCTACCCCCAAAGTTTTTCCGAATGTATTCATTTTAAATTCTATTCATACTCATCCATTTCAACATCCTCATCTTAACTACGCCATAAAGCAAAGCTGGTCTCACAGCTGCATAGTAGTCCTTTAGAACTTCCCTTTAGCTTCATTTGTATGTAGCGATCACATTGCACATCTCCACTTCCTCCACCCATATCTAATTCTATGTGCGACATCTTCCTCAATGTCTCTATTTTTCTGAATTATCGATCCATGATATCAAAAGTGCGTTATTTTTGATATTTCTTAGTCGTCAATTTTATTTACTTCCTCACCTCTACTCCTATTATTATAAAACTTGCATTTCATATGCTCTGTCTTAGTCCGGTTAATTTTAAAACCTTTAGATTCTAGAGTATCCCTCCAAAGTTCTAACTTTGCGTTGACACCGCTTCAGTCTCGTCGATTAGAACTACTGTCATCGAAGATCAACATACACCACAATATGTCATCTTGTAGGTGTCTAGTTAACTAGTCCATAACTAAGATAAAGATGTATGGGCTCAACATTGGCCCCTTAGTGTAGACCTATTATCACTGAAAACTCACTTGTCTTTCCACTAGTTGTTCGCATACTAGTTAGCACTCCTATGTACATATCTCTCACCTAGTCGATATAGTATCTGGAGAGAGAGCCACCGGAAGCTAGCGTTATTACGTTTAGCATAGGTTATGAAGGGTTAGAATAAGAAGTAGATACATGAGGTGGAAGCGACTTGGGAAACCGAGGTAAATAAGTGAATCACTAAGGTTTGTAACCTTTGAATTGTTGAAGTGAAAGGCTACTTCAGAGAAAGAAACATGTTTGGAAATACATCATCATGATCATCATCATAGCCTTATCCCAACTAATTGGGGTCGGCTACATGAATCCTATTATGTCATTGTGTTCTATCAAGGGCCATACCCTCAGTCAGACCATAAGTCAGCATATCTCTTCTCACTATTTCCATCTATATTCTTTTGGGCCTTCCGTTGCTCTTTTAGAGCCTTCTATTTGAACTTTGCCTCCTACCCGATATTGTTATAGGTCGACGCCGCATATGGCTAGCCCACTTGAGTGTACTATCCCTCATCTTACCGCCTATTAGAGCCAACCCTAAGTCCCCTCAAATATATTCTTTTAAAATTGCATCCTTTTTTGTCTTGTCACTCATCCATCTCAATCTCCTCATCTCAGCTACATGTTCTATGGATATGTTATTTCTTGACCGCCCAACATTCCACCCCATACGTACGGCTGGTCTTATTGTCGTCCTATAGAACTTCCCCTTCAATTTCATTGGTGAACGTCGATCACATGTCTGGAACTATATAATTTATCAAATTGCAGATCATAGAATGATAACTTTTTGAGTGGTGCTATATTCAAAAGCACATATTTAAGAAATCGAGACTAAGTTCATTTTTGTAAACTACTTAAAATTTGAATGCAAGCACTTCCAGAAACATAATGTGGTTTCTAACCGATCAGGCACTCAATAGAAGAGTATTACCAAGAATTTTGAATTCTATTGATAAGATAAACAGCAGTCAAAAACAACACTTGCCCGTAAAATATTAGGAACATTGGATTTTAAAGTACTGCATGAGTGGTCTCTATAATATGTCGATTCTTACATTCAGCAAACTCATTTTATCTCAGGTTATGTGGACATACGTGCTGGTGGATGATACCATTATGACTTAAAAGAACTTAGAACTTCTTAGGAGTTGGTCATGAGTTTAATGTTCTCTCCTAAGTCAGCTCGAATCATCTGGTGGAAGGTAACAAACACATCAAAGACATCAGATTTGTTTCTCAGGAAGTATAACTGAGGATAAAACAAGAAAAGGGCCCACACATCAAAGGCATCAGATTTGTTTCTCAGGAAGTATGACTAAAGAAGTCTCCGAAAAGATAAACATAATATCGGAAGCCAATTTTGGATAAAAACAGGTGAAGTCCCATGAATCAGAATGAACGAGATCAAATAGATTCTTCTACTTTCAACTTGCTAACTAAAACTTATGGCATTCTAATTCATTATTGAAATTCTTGGGAAAGCATGTGAAGAAGAATTATCGCCGACTTTACTTCTTGAGCCTATTAGAACCAAGATGACCTAGATGCTTATGCCAAAGTTGCCAATGTGGAGAGACTGAAGTGGTATACTGCAACTGATGAACTGCTACTAACATGCTCCAGAAAGTAATTTACTAAAACAATTACTAATCAGTTTCCTTGTTGAGATTTCCTATATCAGGAAAACATCACAAATTTGATCTGTTAACTAACAAACAACTAGCACATTGATATTTCACTGAGGAACAAACATTGCATTTGACTTCTGAAAAGGATGAGTGTCAACTGAGCCTACTATGCTACTACTGACGTTAGAATCATTAGCAGACAGAGAGATTCTTCGTTCAAAAGAAACTGAAAAGGACAGCAATTCTATATTTCCTGTCATATGACTAGTTGCAGCAGAGTGAAGAACCCAGATAGACTGTGAAAGAAATTGATAATGCATGAGGTATTCTTGACAAGGAAGGGCCTGAAAGTGCTTGAGGAAACTTGTTTAGGTGCCTCCTCAGAAAGAAATCCATGGGACATTAAGCTACTATGACCTAGGTCTGAATTGATTTTGCTGTTAAAAAACTCATGGCACTGGAATGATCTTGAATGATATCCCAAAACTGATTAAAAATCAATACATAATTGTAGATCTGAGAGTAATGGGAGAAACCTCTTTAAATCCTAGATGCATTTGAAACTTTGTTTGATTCTACTTCAAAAACCTCTGACATGCATATTGATGGAATTGGAGGAATTAGAGAAGATATGTAAATAAATTTAGTATTTTGAATGGTTATATAAATATGTACGAGAAACTTGTGCAGAATACTCCCAGTGATTTCCACAATTTCCATATACTGCGTTATTGATGTCTACAGCACTGCTCCAGTGATCACGACAATACTGTTACAGTTCTATTAGAGTAGCACTAAAGTGCTTGCTGCATTAGTTACAAATGATCTCAAACATAGGGTTTTGAGCCGTGAAAAGATCTCGATTTCTTCTATCTATGCTCAAAGATTGATTCTCCACGGAGTATGAACTAATACTTGTATGTTTGGACTTATTTTTGTTACACAATCAAACAGATTGGGGTTTATGATTCAGGCCTCAATCTGACACGATGTTAGAATTAGAGAAATTGGACAGAATTCTCATCACATTAGAATTAGGGATTAATGCCATATAGACAAATGGCTGGGTTATACTGAGCATCTAAATGCCCCTGTACAATAATATGACAAACCTATCATCAATTTAATTAACAATTTACATTTACTAAAACAATACCAAAATACATCTTAGCAATAGTTTGATGGCATTTTAGCCTGATGTGTATGGATATGTTGATACTTCTTGAATGCATGCAAAAGTAGTCTAGTTGGATTAATGAGAACTGAGGATTATTCAAATCTTCATTGTGGAATTTAGTCTAGTGTCAAATCATTTTCTGTGTTTTTTAATGTTCTACGATGCCCTACTTAGGTTGCATATGGTGGTGGCTATGGCACAGAGTTTCTATTTTCTAAAGTAGTCAGTAAGGCCTATATTGTAATTGAATTGTTTCTGGTGTTAGACTGTGTTGACTTGGTGGCAAGGTCATTATCGTTGACCATGTTTACCTTTTTCTTTTTTGAGGAAATTGACCATGTTTACCTTGAAACGCAAGGTGAAACATATTCACAATTTGTGTGACTGAGTATGGTATGTGGTGTGAAGTTGCTTCCAAATTGAGGATAAGTCTAAACTGTCACAGATGGCATTATGCAGGTCTCAAGTTGGTATTATATACATGAAAGAAAAAATTATTCCTGTGGACATGTTGAATGGTTCATGTGCATCTTATGATTATTGGCATTATATGTCTAGTTATTGATCTGTTGAATGAGCTTATTTTGAATCATTTCGTAGTTCTGAACATTTATTTCCTGAATTTCTTGATTTTCTTTTCTTTACTTCACAGAGGATGCTTTGATCTTAGAAACTATTGATTATCTCTCGCTTCTTTCAGGTTTTAACTGATTATGTTGTGCAAGATTTGAATGTCAACCCAAAGCTTCCTTTTGGAGACAATTCGTTTGATGCAATTACTAACGCGGTAGGCAAGCTCGGTAATACTGCCTATGACATGAAAGTTTTCGCACATCTTGCATATTCCTATGTCACAGATGATAGGTTCTTTTATAGTTGATAAAAGTTACATGATGATTTGTGGGCTCCTCTGAGTTATTTCAAATAATGCCATGTCATTGTGCAATAAGAGCATGGCCATCTCAGTAGGGATATGATAAGTGATGATCCTTAATGATATTGGTCATTTCCTCCATGGAGGAGCTCATGCACTGTGGATATATACTCTGGTCAGTTTTTCCTTTGGTACACAGTTGGTCATGGTCATAACTAGATTTGTGTATATGAAAGGGCTACATTGAGCTGCAGGTCATGTTCAAGGAGCCCAAATTTATTGTTCAGGGAGTATATCTTATTGTGGCTATGGTGCATTCTAATTTTTTGAGTAATCCTTCATGTGATTCTTTTCTCTTTTTTTTTTTTTTTCCCCTAAGGATGAAATCTCCGCTTAAGCACTAAATTCTAACCCAAGAAATCCTGAAAATGAGGCAAAGTGATAGACCAAATGAAGAAGAAACGAATTAGCAAATTGGTAATTAATATATTTGAGTAGGATGCTGGGATTTCCAATTCTTGGTATGCCACGATGTACTGAACACGGTTCAAATGTGTGTTTGTTGAAAACTGAAGACAACAAATGGAAGTAATCTGGTCTCTTCTCTGATACCATGTGGAGGAAATAAAAGGGGAAGCAATATTAGAAAAAAAAGACCTGCACATATATCAAACTAAAGGATGGATACTTTCGTTTGATATCCTAAACCTGCTGAAAACCATGTATTGTTCTATGCCATGTAGAACAATGTGTAACATGCATATTATTATTCTGCTTTTCAGTGTGCTGACTTTTATATGGGTATTGCTTCCACAAATACTCCTGAATAATGTTGTAGTGAATGATAAGACTGTCAATGGTCTTTTTAACTCATGTATTTGATTCAGGTTAGTGTCGATTACCTAAACAAGCCAATTGACGTGTTCAAGGAGATGCAAAGGGTTCTTAAGCCAGGTGGTCTTGCAATAATGAGGTGATTCTCACATTCCAGATTCTATACTTTTAAGTGGTCAAAGTGCAACTTGGAAAGGGTTGTTCTTGAGAACTGCCAAAATTTTGTAGGAACCATTTTGCTTTCTTGCTGCTATTCTTATGTTAGATAACTAGAGAATAGTTTTATTTGCAGTTGTTAAAATTCAATGCAATGAAACTAGATATCCATTAATGAGTCCTGTACAGTTAATTTGCTCACGCCCAAAACCCCCACAATGGTATTTGTTTTTGTATCTCAAATTTCATGCTCGGCATGCCTGTTTTTTTTTTGTTTTATCTCTATCTAATGCTATTCCATAAAATGCTTACAGCTTCATAACATTGTGGTAAATCTTGTTTAACATTTTAGTTGTTGATCTCGAACAATTTGTTTGTTATGAAGCTTTACCATATCTTATGTTACATAGATCTCCTTTTTCTGACAATGAGGAAATCAAAGTTGACATGCTTTTGGTCTAATTTGCTTGTATTGTCTGCGTACGGGGCTGTTGTTTCGACATTTAATTTTATGAATTCTATTCAGTTTCTCAAATCGTTGCTTCTGGACAAAGGCTATCTCCATATGGACCTCCACGGGTGATGTCGATCATGTTTGGATTGTTGGTGCTTATTTCCATTATGCTGGTGGTTTTGATCCTCCTGAGGTATGGTTACTACTCAAGGTGATGGGATTATATTGTTTAATTCTATGCGATGTAGTCCTTGATATGTGTAGTACCTTAATATCTCGACCGTTGAGACTCTTTCATTGACAATGGAGATGATCTGAATCTTTGCTCCAACAATGGCATATTTTGACAGATCACAAACATCACTTATGTGGTAAGCCACTGGCAGTCCAAGAAGGGTGGAGATCATGGTCTTACCCTTTTCATGTAGGACTGGGTGTCATATTCATTTTGCTATGAATTATGCTAGAGTTTGAGTTGATATTCCAATCGAATGTCCTTGTCAGATAAGGGAATGATAGCATTTTTCCTTGGAGCACCAGACTTGGTGTACCCGCTCCTCAGAAACCATCCCTTGAGGTGTGCGAGGAACCCAAAGGTGCTCCAAATCCTGTCTGTGTCGGTGTCTTCAAAATTTGATTAGATTTGGAACTCAAATCTCCAAATCCCCTAAGTTTCGCTCCATACTTGATTTAGGGGTGGATTTGGAGCATTTTATATCTCTGTTTTTTTTGTTTAGATAAACGGTGTAGGATGATTTTGAACCTTTTTGTGCCCCTCAAACACCTCAAAAGTGGTTATTCTTGAGGTTGGGGAACATCGAGTTATACTAGCATTCCTCGTCAAATGATGGTTAGTTATAATGACTAGGAAACTTATGTTTCTAGAATATTCTTTAAGCATCTTTCGATCATTATGTTCCTCAAATAAACTACTAATCTTTGTCGTACTTGAGGTATTTGTATGTGATGCTCAACTCATTTAGTTATTCGATTTTCCAAGTAATTATCAGATATGCTAAGTTCCATGTGTAAGTTTGGTTATGATTTCAACATTGTAATTGATCCATATGTCTACAAAATGTATCCACTGTCAGTTTCATTATAATTCTATCTGCATTATTATTCTATCTGCAGGCACTAGATATTTCTCCTAACCCTGGGCGCTCAGATCCAATGTACGTTGTGTATGCACGAAAATTGGCTGCTTGAGCATGTATGCATCAAACTCTGCTACCTCATATCATAAGCCAACTTGGATGCCTTCGCATTTATTTATTCTATTATTTGTAAATAGGAAGAGAAGGAAAAGGGAGATAATCCTCAAGAGGGGTGCTACTCATCACTTTTGTGGTGAAATGTAGATCGACACTGAACTTTCTTCTTCACTTGTTGGGGAAATTCATTAATAGTTGGTAATTTGGACTTTTGAAAAAAGTTTATACCTTTAAGTGTAGCAGATTCTTTGTTATCTTTTGTTTCAAAAAAATTGTAACTTTTCCAGTAGAAAAAGCTCAAAAAGGATTCTGTGACAGACAAACCAGGTGGCGGAAGGTACACAGAGAAGGCTATTGGACTTATTCAATGGAAGAACTCTACACATACCCAAGCAATGTAGGTTATAGTGAGTCCTAAAACCTAACATGTGTAACGACACTTGGAGCTGAAGTTTCCACCTCATACATATGAGGTGAGGTGAAATGTTCATTAAAAATATGATAAACAGTGTAAAGAAGAATTGCATATTTATTTAGTTATTTTGACAATAGAAAATAGTCTCTTGGAAGGACTTAGGTATAGGGTCACAAACCTATCGGTGTTTGATAGATATGTGATTTATAGCAAATGGGCTCATCAAACCTTTCTGATGTAGGCAAACCTATTTGATGTAGGCAGTGATTCAAAAAGCGGACTTCGCCTAGAGCCTAGCCGGCCGTCTAGGTGGTCTAGAAATCTTGACGCATCGTCTAGGCCTAGGCGGCAGATTGGCCGCGTAGGCGGTCCAGAAATCTTGGGCGCATCGTCTAGGCCTAGGCGGCCAATCTGGGCGGCAGTCTAGGCGGTACGAAGCCCGCCTAGGCGGGCATGCCGCCAAGAGGGGGAAATTTTTTTTCGTATTGATTTTTTTTTTTTAAAATATTAAAGGTTAGAAGGATGATTTTAAATTCATTTGAAACTTAAAACTTATTGGAATATTTTAGAGAGAGAAAACCTCTAACAACCTAGTTTTTAGTGATTTTAATACCTAATTTTACTCAAATAGGCATCTTTTTTGGATTCGACTAGGTACAATGAAGAGAGACATACCGTGCTCTACGGAGTTGGGAGCCATGACCCTTGCTAGCTGCTTTAACGTAGTTTTGGTACACTGTGAGATGACCTTCAAATGGAAATATCAACTCCAAGCCTTTGCATTTGCCCTTTTGACTCGTTTCTTCGCATATTACCATATTATGTGACATTGAAATCCATTGTCTACACTAATATAGAATTGAATTTATGTTCCTCTGTTTTTAACTTAGCAAAAGTCTGGAAAATAAAGTTGTGTTGTAAGAAACTAACATTGTGAAGGGTCTACTCAAGCAAAACCCATTCAACATCGGTCGAACACGTTAGAATGGATTTCAAGAAATTATAAAAACTAAGGTCGAAAACCTAAGATAAAGGAGGCCTATATAATAGAGAATTTCATGTTTATAAACGAGTTTTATCACTAGCAATGGGCTGGGCCTAGCCAGGCTAGGGTTGACTCGCTTGGGCCCCAAATGGCTAGGTCCCGTTAGAACCATGCTAAAACAACCCTTGCGCAAGTCCAACCTAGCTCTTGGGTAGTTTGGCTCACCTGGCTCAATTGAAGTTATTGAATGTAGGGTTGAGAATGGTTTGGATAGGGTTTGGATCCACCGGCATCTAGATCTAGATTCAAAAAATATACATGGAATCTAGATCCGGACCCAATTGGATCCAAAATATGCAGATCTAAGTATGGATCCGAAAAGTATACATGGGACCCAGATTTAGATCTGGACCCGGTTGGATCCAAAAATATTTATATATGTGTGTGTCTGTGTGTGTGAAAAATACTATGCAACTCCTATAGGTGAAAATGAACAGTGATTTCGCTTATGCTTATCACCGTCCATAGTTCATCGCATGATCAAAGTTGTCTGATAGTATTTTAATTTTTATTTTATTTTTATAAATCAAAATGATATGAAATTTGGAACTCATATTCTTAAAAAATAGGAGAATCTAATAAAAATATAAAAGAAATAATTCATAATATAAATTGACCAAAATACCTTTGAAAATTTACCTGGGTGTTTTGGTCAATTTATATTTTGTGAAATACTTTTTTCATATTTTTATTAGGTGTGTCTCACTAAGATGTATATACGTTTCAAATTTCAAATTATTTCGATTTATAGAAAAAAATAAAAATTGAAATACTGCCAGACAATCGTAACTGTGCGATGAACTTTGGACGGAGATGAGCATAGGTGAAATCATGATTCATTTATGCATATAGGCGTTGGGAAGACTTATATGGAACAAAATATGTGAGGTTCGCGTTGGTATCCAAAATTCCTTGATGAGTTTCTAATTCTTGTATTTATAAGGCATCCTACCACGACATTTTACATGCGAACCACAACTATCCTATGCCGTGAAAAAAAGAGTCACAATGAAGTAGTAATCAAAATAAAGAGAAACAAAATAATGTAGCGCTGCAATATAGGATTATTTTGTCATTCTAAAATATTGAAAAATCCAATAAAATAATATAGTTAGAATTTAACCACATACTGACACATATATAATAAATAAAAAAAATGACACCCTTCCACACCCATGCGAGTAAGACCTCAAATGATCACTATTAAATTTTGACACAGTTCTTTAGAAAAGTAAAGATATGGATGTGGGACTTGGGTGAATGGGTTTTCTAGATATCTGTGTCAAAATTTAATGGTGATCCTTTGGAGTCCTAATGACATTGGTGTAGGAGGGTCTCATACTATCATTACTCATATAATAATTACTTTCAAAAGATACAAAAAAAGATTCTAAGAACTTGTATAGTTTTCTTTCACAATAATGGAATTACTTGATCCTATTGAAAACAACTAAGATTATAGACATAATGAATGTGTCAAAGACATAGGACTAGAGAAAGATTGGGGTCAAATAGATATTTCAGATATAAATTCAATGCTTACATTATTAGAAATTCATCATTTCCATGATTTGAAGAAAATTAAATGTAATCCTTGTGACGCATGGGTTAAGAAAGCTAGGGATAATGATTAGAGAGACATAAATTGGTCAAAGATATAGGGAAAAATAGAGGGAAAAAAAATAAGGTTGAGGATTGAAGTGAGTTGAGAAGAGATAAATCATAATGAGAATTTTTGGGTAAATAGATAAAAAAGATAATTACTCATATCTATGTGATTTTAACTTTGAAAAGTACATATCCAAGCTAAAAAAAGTTTGAGAGAATTACTAGTTAGATTTTATCCAATCAGGAAAAGAATGTCCAAATTGTTCCAAATTAGACAATAATAAAAAGTCTAAATTATGATGCAAAACAAAAGTGAAAGGAAAATAAAAGATAGAAAAATAACTATTAATACCAAAAAAAAAATACAAAAAGGGGAAATAGGTTCAATGATATAAATCTCATATTTCTAACTTTTGTAAATTGTATTAAGAGATGTTTAGGATTTCAGATATTGTTTATAATTAGTGGCATGGAGAGGGAGGGAGGGAGGGAGGGAGGGGGAGAGAGAGAGAGAGCTGTTGGGATCTATAGGCGAAAAATCAGCAAGGGTTTATAACATTCGCAGCTATTGGGCATTCATATCAATATAAACAAGCAATGAAAATTACACAATATCAAAGTAAGAACGTGGAATGAAAAATCCAGCAACATTCAATTCACATAGCATAAAGATTTAATGTGATTCGGTCACAAATCGTGACCTATATCCATAGGAGAATGGTGCGTTACTTTACTTACTAATTTGAGAAGATTACAAAGTCAAATTGAGCACACTTTTTCTCATTAAAGCAAGACACACAACAAACCCACAATGGAGTTCAAGCCTTTTTCTCATAGCAAACCCACAATGGAGTTCAAGCCTTTCGCTCACTTTCTCTCTCTAAAATAGAGCATACCAAACTCTCAAGAGAAAAACCAACTCAATCTCTCTATCTTTTTCTCACTCTTTTTCTCTAAACAAAAGGGTTTTAATCCCTTTAAAAGAGTAAAGTTCCTACAACACCACAACCGTTGGATTAGATGCAACCCAATGACCCAAAATAAAAGAGAGTAAAGTCAAATAAAACTCCCATATGTGTGATTTGTTTTCACACATGTGACAATCTCCTATTTGAAGACAAATCACAAAGTCTCTAGAATAATCACCAACGCATCACTCTCCTTCCACCCAAGGTTACGTCTCCTTCAACCCCGAAAGTCTTCTACACATCATATTCTTTTCAGTTGAGACAACTTTTGTCAACATATCAGCAATGTTCTTCTCAGTATGAATCTTGTCCACTTGCAAATCTCTACGCTCGGGGGCCAACCGAATAAACCAACCGAATAAAATGATATCTAACCTCTATATGCTTTGTCTTGGAGTGATAAGCTGTATTTTTAGCCAGAGGAACAACACTCTGATTATCACAATGCACGACATATTTATTCTGTTTCACCCCAAACGAGCTAGGTAACCTTCTCAACCAAATCATGTCCTTCGCTGCCTCAGTCAATGCCACATACTCTGCTTCATTTGATGGTAATGTGACAATATCCTGCAATCTTGACATCCAGTTGATTGCACCACCATCAACATTGAAAATATATTCAGTGGTAGACCTTTTAGTATCACGGCATCCTGCATAATCTACATTTACATAACCAACAACTTCCAATGATGAATTTCCAAAACACAAGCATACATTTCGTGTCTCCTTCATATTGAAGAATCCACTTAACTGCTTGCCAATGTTCCTAACATAGATTAGACATAAATCTGGAAACAACTCCCATTGCATAAGCAATGTCAGGTCTAGTACAAGCCATTGCATACATCAAACTATCCACTACAGAAGTATATGAACATTATTCATCTTATTTCTATCTGCCTTGTTCATTGGAGAGTCCCTTTTAGACAAATTGAAATGTGCAGCTAATGGCATAGAACATGTTTACAATCAATCATATTAAAGAGCTCAAGAAATTTAGAAATATATTTAGATTGACATAACCAACGCTTACCTTGCTTTATGTCTCTATGGATGTGCATGCCCAAAATCTTCTTGGCTGGTCCAAGATCCTTTGTGGCAAAATGCTTGGACATATCAAGCTTTAAACACTTGATTTCACTCAAATCATTGCTAGCAACAAGCATATCATCAACATAAAGCAACAAATTAGTAAAAGAATCACATATTGAACCCTTGAAGTACACACAATGATCAAAATCGCATTTAGAATAACCTTCACGCAAATATAAAACTGTCAAATTTCTTATACCATAGCTTAGATGTTTGTTTCAAACCATGCAATCCATTTTTCAACTTGCAAACCAAGTTAGAATTGGTTTTGTTCTCAAAACCTTCATGTTGACACATTTAAATTTCTTCATCAAGATTTTCATGTAAGAAGGTAGTTTTAATATCAAGTTATTCTAGCTCCAAACTAAAGTTAGCAACCAAAGATAAAACAACTCTAATAGAGCCCAGTGATGGAGGTAACTTCTAAGACAAACTAGGACTTAACTCAACCTACAAACTAAGCCACATAAGTAATTAATAAAGAAATTTATTTATGTTGTTGATTAGTCCCTTGACAGAATGAAAAACCAATAAATAATGTATTTGTAGGTGATAATTCTTAATGAGAGTACCTATAAGGAAGAAGTTCAAGCATAAAATTATTTATATCTTGGATGTGGAAGAAAACCAGCTATGGGGGTGTTGTATTTGGAACCTTGACCGTAAGGAAGAAAGTGGTGATGAAGTAACAGGTCTTGTCTAATTCAAATTATAGAAACATAATAAGGGGATAAATACTATTTTACTAGGCAAAATAAATTATTTGGGGGAAAATAATAGAGCATGTGTTGTATACAACCAGTAGTTAAATATGCTAATGTGTTGGTTATTGGAAAGAAACACAACATAAATTTATTAATTTAATTGTAAGTTTTAAGATTTACGCTTATATATTCGTAATTGAAAAAGGCCTCGAATAATTAACAAATATTGCTTCTATAAAACACATTGTTTCAAGCTCAAATATTGTTTCTATAAAAACTTTGTTTCAAGCTTTTTCCAATTACTTATAGCAATACCGTTGCTGTCTCTCTGTCCAACACTGCTCGAGTATAAAACATTTGTAACTATATATCTAACATTAAACATTGAAGAAAAAATTATATGATTTTATCATTTAAACTTGAATCGATACATTTTAATTTTTATTTTGATATTCATGGAGAGCAGCATTCCTTTATCCGTTGCGTATTTTTAGGATTTTTATTAACTATTTAAAATCTAGTAGCTAAAAAATTGGATGTTCAAACTAGCCCTAAACAAGCCTAAGTTAGGCAATAGTAAACAAATCAAACACATCAAACGCAAACATAAATATATATATATATATTATGTTATATTAAACATGCTATCTAATATGGAGCCAAAAAGTTGGTGCAGTTTTTAACACATGCATAAACAATGTAGACCAACACTGGGAAATGTTTGGTCGCGGGCACAAGAGAAATAGTTTTCTGTAGGCATTGTATCAACAAGGAGTCATATAAAGGTGGGTTGTGCAATGGAAAACATTTGGTTGTGGCCAGTGATGAAATAGTGAAGGCGCGCGCCTGTTGAGTTTGAGGTCATGCATTCTTCTAGTTTAAGTTAGGAAATGAGTGTTAGTATTTTGTGTGTCTCCTGAACAAGTTGTGTGATTAACTATTGGATCTGATTAGCATCCTTACCACAATAGGTGGGGTTATAATGATATGCACCATAGATCTCCCACAAAATCAGGGCATAGAAAGTTGTGGTTAATACTCTGTTAAACTTCTTTCTCTCTAACCTTATTCTTTTTCTCTCTCTAACCATTCTTTTTGTCCCATTTTCTCCCTCCAACCTTTTTCTTAAACACAATATTTCCACATTTTTAGCAAGTCTTCCCTGAACTATCATCAAAATTTCTTCATTTTTTCTAGCTGTCTATATTTTTCTATTGCAAATCAAGCAATGAGTATAAGTTTTATACGTGGATCTCTGATGTCAAAAGGAAAGGAATTTGGCTGAAGAAGTAGCTAAGAAATCACTGGAAGTAGTAAAATGAAGCAACAAAGTTTTCATAAGATAATTTTAACAGAAACTGCAAATAATTCAAAGAATTTGCATTCAAGGCCACAAGAAAGGCAAATCTAATCAAAATCGAGGTAGTGAAAGAGGATGACAAAATCAAGTCTCTTTTAAATGATAACACCACTTCTATCCATGTTCGGTCTTGTGATGTATCACATGTTCTGCTGGAAATGAGAGAAGAACAAGGGCCCGTTTGGTTCCTTGGATTTTTCAATTATGTAGAAATGTGTATCCTGAAATTGGCATTTCTTGGAATATGGGTGTATGTTGTGTGGATAGCATCCGGTAGAGACTAGAAACATGCAAATTCACTGTTTGGATTGCTTGGAATGTGGTTTTCCCAGAAATTATGAATTATTATTATTTCAAAAAATTTACCATTTCTAATATTGTGATTATTGAATTATTTTTTCTAGTGTTTGTCCAAGTAATACGGCATTTCAAAATTGTGGAGTTTGCAATGTCATTTCTAACAACACCCAAAATTGGATATGATATATGGGCAAGCTTTCTATGCTTCTACAACATAAAACTTATATACTTCCCCTTATCCAACCATCCATTCTGAATGGAGGGATAAGATTGCTCCAATCACAATGTTATGTCTTCATACTATTTTATTTTTATTTTTTCTATAAACTATTTTGACACCAAATTTTGGATGTCCAATCCTCTATTAAATTCGCACTAGCGAAAAATATTAAAAAATATTTATAATAAAATAAAATGACCAAAATACCCTTGAAAGATTTAAGAGGTATTTTGGTCATTATATTTTATCAAAAATTTATTTTTAATATTTTTTATAGGCGCGCCCTTAAGAATATGATACGTACCAAATTTTATATTCATACAATTTGTATAAAAAAAAACTAAAAATAAAATAGATTAATGATTATTAGAAATAATTGAATTTTCCAAGTAAATAAATTGAAATACACTCTACGTGGGAAACAAAGAAGATAGTCTGTATGCATCATCCGATTAACAATGCAAACCATCATCACGTACACGCTTTATTCTTCATCGATACGTCAAAATATCTAACAACCAGCCTCACATCCTTAGAGAGAGCTGCTCTTGAATTCAATAACCTCAAGTATATACAACTGAAAAAAAAATAAAGAAAAAGAAAAAGAAAAAGAAGCCAACGTGGGTTGACCAACTTTTAGTGTAATTTCGCCAAAAATAGTGTATGTCATCATATAAATTACTCCCGAAATATTGAAAATGGCTAAGACAGGACATTCGTGGATTCTAGGTTATGTTTATTTTCACGTTTTCAACAAATTTAGCTGTTTAAGTATGTTGATTTATCTCTTGATGTCGCTTTGGCTTATGATAGCAATATCTCCTAAACATTAAGTTATATCCTTTATTAATTCGAAAATATATCGGCGTTTTATAGTATCTTCCTAAATGGAAAATTATAGGCATTTTGTACCAATATCTCTAATACCTATAGGTGTTTTGTACCACTAAGATCTACACATGCTCCAAATTTCAGATCATTTCGTTTAATAAAAACTAAATGAAAATTGAAACACTATCGGACAACTGTGATCGTGCGATGAAGTTTGGATGGTGATGATGGTAAGAGAAATCACTGTTCATTTTTGCCTATAGGTGTTTTGTAATATCTTTCCTTCCTAAATGGAAAACTCTTCCCAACGCCTATAGGCGAAAATGAACAGTGATTTCGCCTACCCTTATCACCATCCAAATTTCATCGCACGAGTGTTTCAATTTTTATTTTTTTTCTATAAATTTAAATTACTTAAAATTTGGAACGTTTGTACATATTAATGAGGCGCACCTAATAAAAATCTGAAAAACATAATTCGAAAAATATAAATAGACTAAAATACCCCTATAAATTTATAAGGGTATTTTAGTCAATTTATATTTTTCAAATTATTTTTTCCATATATTTATTAGGTGTTTCTCACTAAAATTTATACACACTCCAAATTTTAGATCATTCTGATTAGTAACAACAAAACGAAAATTGAAACACTATAGAACAACTGTGACCGTGCAATGAAGTTTGGATGGGGATGAGGGTAGGCGAAATCACTGTTCGCGTTTTGTAGTATCTTTTTTTCCTAAATAGAAAACTCTTCCTAATGCCTATAGGTGAAAATGAACAGTGATTTCGCCTACCCTCATCACTATTTGAACTTTATCATAGGGTCAGTCGTCTGGTAGTATTTTAATTTTAATTTTTTTTGTTTACAAATCTAAATTTCTTGAAATTTAAAGCATGTGTACATCTTAGTGAGGTACACCTAATAAAAATATGAAAAGAATAATTTGTAAAATATAAATTGATCAAAATAGCCCCAAAAATTTATGGGGGTATTTTGGTCAATTTATATTTTATGAATTATTTTTTTCATATTTTTTATTAGGTGCGTCTCACTAAGATGTATGCACGCTCTAAATTTTAGATAATTCCGATTAGTAAAAACAAAATGAAAATTGAAATACTAACGGACAATTGTGACCGTGCGATGAAATTTGGATGTTGATAAGGGTAGGCAAAATAACTGTTCACTTTCACCTATAGTCTTTTTGTAGTATCTTCCCTTTCTAAATGAAAAACTCTTCCCAATGCCTATAGGAAAAAATAAACAGTGATTTTGCCAACCCTCATCACCATCTAAACTTCATCCCATAGTCATAGTTGTCTGGCAGTGTTTCAATTTTCATTTGTTATTTATAAATTAAAATTACTTGAAATTTGGAGCTTGTGTACATCTTAGTGAGATGCATCTAATAAAATTTTGAAAAAAATAATTCGCAAACTATAAATTGAGCAAAATAACCCCAAAAATTTACAAGTATATTTTGATCAACTTATATTTTACGAATTATTTTTTTAATATTTTTATTAGTCGCGCTTTATTAAGATGTACACACGCTCCAAATTTCAGCTCATTCTGATTAGTAAAAACAAAAATGAAAATTGAAATACTACTGGACAATTGTGACTGTGTGAAGAAGTTTGGATGGTGAAGAGGGTAGGTGAAATCACTGTTCATTTTTTTCCCATAGGTATTTTGTAGTATCTTCCCTTCATAAATGAAAAACTCTTCTCAATGCCTCTAGGCGAAAATGAGCAATGATTTTACCTCATCACCATCCAAACTTCAGCGTACGGTCACAGTTGTCCAGTAGTGTTTTAATTTTTTTTTTTTCTACAAATCCAAATTATTTGAAATTTGGAGTGTGTGTATATCTCAGTGAAGCGTACTTAATAAAAATATGAAAAATATAATTTGTAGAATATAAATTAACCAAAATACCCCTGAAAATTTATTAGGGTAGTTTTGTCATTTTAAATTTTACGAATTATTTTTTTTTCATATTTTTATTAGGTACATCTCATTAAGATGTACACACGCTCCAAATTTCAGATCATTCTGATTAGTAAAAACAAAATGAAAATTGAAACACTACCAGACAAGTGTGATGAAGTTTGGATGGTGATGAGGGTAGGCGAAATCATTGTTCATTTTCGTCTATAGGCATTTTGTAGTATCTTCCTATATAAATTATAAACAATATATACTAACTATACATGTATTGTGTATAATAATTAGATTATCTAAATTGTAATGTGTATATAACATTGTAGCTAATGTATCAATGATAATAGATTTCTAATAATATAATAAAGGGCAAGCTTGCTATGCTTTCCTTACTGCATAAAACTTATATACAGTCCCTATTAATAATTTTGACGGTAAACGATCTTGAAATTAAGATGATTGATTAGAGAGCTTTTGGACACCAAACAACCTTTTTGTAGTGAGTTTTGAAGGTGTGCCTTATCTCTATAGTATAAGGTTCACCCCTTGCATAAACGTTTTCTTTTGTTAATAAGCTGGGAGACAAAAAAGACAACTGACTTAGTCGTATGTATGAATTTTAACACCCACTCTTAACCTAACCTAACTAATTTTCAGGAATCTCTCTCTCTCTCTATAGTTAATAAACTGATTTTCAGGAATCTCTCTCTCTCTCTATAGTTAATAAACTGATTTTCAGGAATGTAATTATAGATAATTATAAATTTGTCTATCTATCTATATATGTGGGCTTCTAAATATCTCTAATTTCCATAATTGAAATCTTTTTACAAATTTGAAAAGCCTGACACCTACATTCACTCTCTCTGCACACTTAGTTTTTCTTTTCTATTAATACTGACCATCACTTGTCTCCAATTTGGGAAAGAGATGGACTCTTGGCATGCTAACGTTGTTTTAGACATCAATTGATTTCATAATTATTCCCCATAATTTTTAGAGAAAGAGAGAGAAACCACGAGATTCTCTGCATTTTTCTAGAGATAGAGAGAAAGTAAGAGACTGGATTCATTTTCTTTTAGAAAGAGAGAAACCAAATTATTCATTTCAGTTTTTAGAGATAGAGAGAGAAACTAAGAGACTAGATTCATTGTTTTTAGAAAGAGAGAGAGACCCGTGGTTCACGAATGCTGAAGCGGGATGTTTCGTAACTGAAAGGCATGCGGCTCCTATTAAGAGAAACTTTATCCATGCACCGTTAAAGCAATGAAAACTTTATCCATGCACAATTAAAGCCATGAAAATTTGGATTTTGAGGATTAAACCGAGAAGGGATCTAGCTGATACATTTGATGTGCACTTAAATTTCAACATTATTTCATATTATGAACTAACCAAGATGTTCAAATTTTAACAGCAATTTTGCCAAAATGCCCATGAAATCATTTGTGTCCTGAGACTAAAATGACAAACTTACCGACCCTACTGGCCAATATGTAATATCACAGAGTAAAGTTTCTACTAATTATAGTTTGGATCAACTAATATGGTAAGGAGGGCAGGCATAATCTTGAAAGCATACGTGCCACAACTTTGGAGACAAGAGGGTGAATAATGAAATTACTTTCAATGATTCTATATATACAAAATGAATTTTGAGCAATGGAGAAAAGTTGGCCTTGTAAAGATTTTTCAATCTTTTTTTTTTTTCAGAATAAATGGATGGGCATAAGGGGAATTTAATAAATATGTATGACTTATTCATATGTGAAAGATATAAAAGGAAAAGAGAAAGGAAATCTTTCTAAAAATAAAAATTAAATGTAGCCGTAGATGATGGGCAAATTAGTTATTTTACTAATAACTATTGCCCTATAAAAAACCTCATACCATGCCCATTTTCTTCACACTCATGTTTTTGTTTGCGAAAGTCTTGTTGTTTGCCATTGCTCTGTTACTTGCATTGCTAGATAAACATGGGAATGGCAATGAGAGAGCAGGTCGTTATCATCGTAGGGGCCGGGCCTTCGGGTCTGGCAACTTCTGCATGTTTGAAAAACCTCTGTATCCCAAATGTAGTCATCGAGAGGGATGACTGCTCTGCTTCTCTATGGAAGAAACGTTGCTATGATCGCCTTAATCTCCACCTCGGCAAAGAATTTTGCGAGCTTCCTCATTTTCCTTTCCCGCCCGACGCACCCACTTTCATATCAAAAATAGATTTTATTAAATATATAGATGATTACTCTGCCCGCTTCGAGGTAAAGCCATTGTTTTCGAGGGAGGTGACTGATGCAACCTACGATAGGGAGGTACAAAGGTGGATCGTGCATGTGAACAACACATGCACAAACAATGTTGAGTGTTATAGTGGGAGATTCTTAGTAGTTGCTACTGGGGAGAATAGTGAGGGCATTGTACCTGAAATTCCTGGACTACCTGAGTTTGAGGGGGAGGTATTGCACTCATCACTATTCAAGTCAGGGAAGGATTACAGTGGTAAAAATGTGCTTGTGGTTGGGTGCGGTAACTCAGGCATGGAGATTGCTTTGGATCTCTCTAATCATGGTGCCGAGACTTCGATCGTCGTGAGAAACTCGGTATCTGTATTCCATTGATTTCAATCAACTTATATATCCTAAATTTCTTTGTTTTTTTTATTTATCAGGGAAGGATTACAGTGGTAAAACATTTTACTTTGGTCTTTTTATGCTCATGATCATCTTAACTTAGATCATAGATCCCTAAAATCTATTTTTAAGATGGTCAAAAGCTCCACAGGGAAAAATATATTCATTCTTGATCAAAGACTCCATTACTCGAATTTATCCAAATACTCAATCTCATATATATAATGTGCATGGCCTTAATTATGTATTGTCGTGCCTTTTCCTTATGTTATCTCATGGTATTTAGAGAAATGTGGGCACTTATTGTATAAATGATTCATGTATGTTATGGTGGTGCAGATCCATGTGATGAACAAGGAATTGATTCACATGGGGATGCGTTTGTTGAGGTACTTTCCAATGGCGTTGGTGGATAGGCTCATGGTTTCTTGCAGCATATGGTTGTATGGAGATACAAGCAAGTTTGGCATAAGAAGACCAGAGGAAGGCCCATTTCTTCTAAAATGCAAGACCGGCAGGAGCCCCATCCTTGATCTAGGAACAATTAAGAAAATAAAAACTGGGGATATAAAGGTCACTCTCTCATGTAATTTAAAGTTAGCATATGAATTGGTGAGAATGATATGGGGCTTTGGTGGTAGTACCGGTGTGCTCCATGATGAAATATAGTGGCCCAAATCCTCTCTAACTTATCAGTTTTTTAGCATACGAATTGGTGTCTTCGTTTTATCTTCTTTATTAATTAGGAATATGTCTCTCTCATAAAGTTAACATATGAATTGGTGCCGGGTTTTCGTCTTCCGCACGAATTTGATATATGGTTTTAGTGTATGCCTTATAACTTATCTCTCTCTCTTTCTCTCTTAAATAGGTCATGAACGCCATTGCATACATAAGAGGGAACGAAGTGCGGTTCTCTAATAATGAGAAGCAGGTTTTCGATGCGATAATACTGGCAACCGGCTACAAGAGTACGATAAAGGCATGGCTCAAGGTTAATCTCATTCAAACCTACCTCAACAAATAGTTTCTTAACTAATGTTTGTTCTAACTGTACTCCTCTTAATTCATTAAAAACTCAGAGCATGAATTTAGATCCTAATCAAGTTTCCAACAATTGATTAAAGATCAATGCATTACTTGCTAGGAATTGTATTTGAGTACTTAAGCTGGAAATTCTTTTATTTTGCAAGGATGAGGATGGATTTTTCATTGAAGATGGCATGCCTAGAGCCAAATATCCAAACCATTGGAGTGGGCCCAATGGTCTCTACTGTGCTGGACTCTCAAAAAGGGGTCTGTTTGGAGTGTCTGAAGATGCTATGAACATAGCAACTGACATATATTCCCTCTTCAAAGATGGACTCAAGGATAAAATACTGCTTTGACATTAAAATTAAGGGCAATATTGGCTTGATTCTTTTTGCATTATGGGTATGGTTGTCTGTGGTTTTGTTTGGATTATATAAATATATGATTAAGTTCTACCACGAATTTATCTCCAACTTCTCTCTATTGTTTTATTTCTTTCTTTCAATGTTGATGTCCAATGTGGCTACATATTTATTAGAAGTGATAATTTAGATGGGAGATTATTATTTCATTTCTCTAATATTTGAAGAAGCTTTTGATGGAATTTCGATAAAATCTCCTGTTGTAAGGGGGGGGTTTTATTTAGAAAGAGAGAGATAGAGGGGAGGCAACCTAACGAGGTACGCCATACTTTGCCCACCCCCTCCGTCATCAAAATAATTTAAAGTAAATAAAATGGGAACTACCCACGAATCGTATAGGAGTAGGTTTGAAATGTTATTTTTTTAAATTTATATTAAAATATTCATTGATAAGTTATGATGATTAGAATTATAGAAATACCATTTTGATATAAATTTGATCGTAAAAAAAAAAAATGAAAAAAATTAAAATATGTTTT
>NW_006498103.1:246333-273956 GCF_000471905.2 Amborella trichopoda
CACCTTACCGCTACACCTACAGATGATTCCGTATGCCAACTGTACTCAAAAAATAATAACATGACCTTGTCGCCAACTTCTCTGTATTGTATTATTTCTTTCTTTACATTTGATGGTTACCTACTTATTTTCAAAGATTCTCTCCCCCCGGCCCTCCCTCTCTCTCTCTCACCACTGTTTCTATGACTCTTGTGCTTTTTTTAGCTAACCCAGATTTAGCTCTTTGTCTCTCTCCACACCTCATTTCTCTCGCTCTCTCCCCATACTTAGACCACCCTTTTCATTATGTTTGTCCATTATGTTGGATATGGTTATTTTTCAAAATCACCCACATAAAAAAATCCTATATTATGTGGGATTGAGAATGATGTTGATAAAGTTTCTTAAAGGAAATAGAAATCCAAAAAGATTAGGACTTTAGGATATATATCTTGCTTCTTGATATATATGTAACATCTATAGGAAGTTTCTTATTTGATGTCGATTCTTAACCTAATATATACATGAAAGTGCAAAAAATTTGTGTGCTCTATTTTGGTCACCATATGGGAAATGTGGTTTCTCCTAAAGAGCGAGGCAGGGTTCTTATGCATCCGTGTTAAGGCATCCTTTTAGAGAGAAGATAGTTTCTTTTGGAGAGAAACACAATGGATGTGCTTTCTGTAGATTGAGAGGTCGATTTCTTATAAAGAAGTGATTCCTATGAAGATTTTGGGTGATTTCCCATTTTAGAGAGAGAGTCTCATTTGTTTTCAATATTCTCCTTCGGGCCAATGGTTTAGTTTTGGAATAGAGACGAATATCTTCATGGACAACGCTTTAGCTGTGGAAGATGTGTCTTTTTTTAGACAGTGATTTAGCTGTGGAATAGTGATTCTTACCATTATGGAGAGGGTCTCATTTTCCATTTCTTGATATGAAAGAGAAAATAGTAATCATTCTTGAGGAGGAGCCTTCTAGTTTTTCGACTTTCACAGGTCTGTGGAGAAAAGGTGCTATGATCGTCTCTATCTCCACTTTACGAAAGACTTTTTGTTTGAATTATCGCATTATACACCCACAATGTACACTCAACTTTATATGTAAGAAGGATTTTATAAAATATATAGGTTACTATTTCATCCATTTCGAGCTTAAGACTTTGTTTGATAGGCCTGAGGAAGCTATTACCACTAATATAGAGTTAGGGAAACCGGTTGTGCAAGTTCTGGACATGAAATTTTTGGTGGTGGACACATACAAAATAGAGAAGGGGAGGCATGTGAAAGCTACTACCAAGGAATATGGTATGACAAAGTCCAAACACCCCAAGCATTGGAAGGCCCAACATGGCCAACATACTGTGAAGGGCTACTTGAGGTTTTTGATGCTCGACATATTGCAGGTGATATATATTCCCTCTAAAAGCAACATAAAAAATTGAACAATGATCATTGGAAATCAAAATGAGCTTGGTATTTGCAAGTCCTAAAAATATTGGTCTCTGTTTCCTTCATAAATGTGTCCATTCTGCGGGTACATGGCCTTAAATATCAATCATCATGTCTTTTTTCTTATTTTCTTTTAATTATGCCTCATGAGGCCATTTCGTGGAAAGTAGATAAATGTGGGTACTTATTTGATAAGTTTTCCAAATGTTATGATGGTGCAGATCCGTGTGATGAACAAAGAATTGATTCACATGGGAATGCGTTTCTTGAAATACTTTCCAATTGGGTTGGTGGATTGGCTCATGGTTTCTTGTAGCAAGTGGTTGTATAGAGATATAAGTCACTTTTCTCAAAGACCAGAGGAAGGCCGAATTATACTAAAGAGCAAAACTTGCAGGAGCCCCATCTGGGAACATTTAAGAAAATAAAATCTGGGGACATAAAGGTCTCTCTCTCTCATAATTTAAAATTAGCATATGAATTGGTGAGGATGGTCTGGGATGTTGGTGGTAGTACTGCCGAGTTTCGTGATGAAATCTTTGACTTCATTTTCACTAAAAGGTAGAGAATCAAATTCCCACTTACTTCCCCCTTTTTTTTAGGATGCGAGTAGTACATTGGATTTGTCTTTTTTATTATTTAGGGATATGTTTTAATGTACTTTTTTTTAACTTATTAGATATGTGCAATTTCTCTCTCTCTTTCATAAAGTTAACATATGAATTGGTGTCTTGTTTACATCTTCCTCAGAAAATTTGGCATATGGGTTTAGTCTATGCCTTTTAACTTATCTCTCTCTTAAATAGGTCTTTCCATCCATTGCATGCATAAGAGGTAATGAAGTGGAGTTCTCTAATAATAAGAAGCAAATCTTCGATGCCATAATACTGATAACTGGCTATAAGAGTACAATAAAGGCATGGTTCAAGGTTAATCTCATATAAGTAACCTTACTTCAACAAATAGTCTCTTAAAATAATGTTTGTTTTTAGTTGTGCCCCTTTGGTTTAATTAAAAAATTCAATGCATGACTTTAGATCCTATCCATTTTTTTGGGCAAAATGACTAACTTGTTTTGGAATATTACATTTCAAGGATTCTTGCTTGGAACTATACTTGAGGACTTAAAAGAGAAAATTTGTTTATTTGTGCAAGGTCGAAGATGTGTTTTTTAGTGAAGATGGAAAGCCTAGACCTAAATACCCAAACCATTGAAGAGGGCCAAATGGTCTCCACTGTGGTGGATTCTCAAGGACGGGACTCTTTGGAGTGTCCAAAGATGCCAAGAACATAGCAAATGATAAATTCCCTTTTCAAAGTTGGAATCAAGAGTTAAACATATTTGGACACTGATATTACACATTGTTTTTACTTGACTATTTTATATATGGGATTGTATACTATGAGACTATCTACCGTTGTTATAAGAAGGTGAGAATTACCCCTAGCCATCAGATATCGAATTGGATGGCTTAGGGTATTTTACAAAGTTTGGGATTTTACTTTTATTTTTGAGCTTTGAGTCTAGTCAATGATATACTGACAACAAATGTACTAAAAATATATGATCTCTTTGTATAATTTTCTAGACAACAAATGTACTAAAAATATGTGATCTCTTTGTATAATTTTCTAGACAACAAATGTACTAAAAATATATGATCTCTTTGTATAATTTTCTTTTTTTGTATTATGAGTATGGTTGTTTGTGCCTTTGTTTATACTATGTTTGTATGAAAAAAGTAATGCCATGAGCTTGTCGCCAACTTCTCTGTATTGTATTATTTCTTCCTTTACATTTGATTTCCTATGTGGTTACCTACTTATTTTCATGGAAGTGAATATTTAGATAGGGGATTGCTATTTCATTTTTTTAATATTCAAAGAAGCATTTGATGGAATTTC
This sequence comes from Amborella trichopoda, assembly GCF_000471905.2. Next base: position 249,669 of record NW_006498103.1, read on the forward strand.
AATAAAATATGTTGTTATAGGGGATGCTTTATTGATTGAGAGAGAGAGAATTGCCTAGTTTTCATGAGATTAAGCTACTATGATGATACATCTTTTGTGCACGAAAGCTCTAAACCACGGGTTGATTTTTGGCAAATAAAGTACGAGAAAAAGAACCGACAAAATAAGCAACAAGCAACAAAAATAAAGCAGGAAATAAATAACAGAAAAAAGAACACCAGGATTTACGTGGTTCGTCACAGGTGTGACTACATCTATAGGCGAAGATTATCGATGTTTTTCACCAAATCAAAAAAAGAAAAGTACTAGTCAACTTACTTGAGAGAACCAAAGACTCAATTTCCCACAAACCTTCTTCTCTACAATTTTCTCTCTCTACAAAAATCCCCAAAAGTTTCCCTCTATTTTTCTTCATCCAATTTCTCTCTCTACAATATATCTCAATAAGAGAGGACAAACCCAAAAGTACACCCATGTATGGCCTACTTTTTCCGCACATGCTTTCTCTATCTAGAAAAACATCGTTATATCGAGAGAATAAAGCCCCAAAGACAAGTACGATTCATCCAATCTCAACTTTCCTAACTTTATCATAAAAGAACTTTATCTCTATCCATGTGGACTCAAAGCCTCATCCTAATCTAAGTAAGACTTATCTATAAACTTAGATAATAAAACATAGCCTCTACTGAAATAAATAAGAAACCTAGAGAGATCACGTAAGGGCAAAATCTTTATGCCCCTATCTCTTGCCAATTTAGAGATATCCAAAAAATATTTGTTTCTTAAAATATAGGATTCACATTCCAAATAAATATGGAAACCTAACCGAGGCTTATCTTGGAATACAAGACAAATTAACAAATCTCCACATTGGCTTGAATTCCAAACTATATTCCCATCGACCATCGTTTCTACATGTGCCTCCACAGGCGCTCACTTGGGCAACACATTAGTCAGGTCCAAGCATAGCTTGAACTTTTGTAATGAAATCGACATTGTCAGCATATCTGCAACATTCTTCTTTGTGTCAATCCTCAGTAACAAGATATCACCTTCAACTATGATCTCACAAATAAAATGATATCTGATATCAATATGCTTCGTCCTTGCATGATATACCTGGTTCTTCACCAAATTTATTGTACTCCAACTGTCACAATAAATAACAGTCCCATCCTGTCGTAAGCCCAAATCACTTACACGCCCTCTAAGCCAAATGACTTTTACTACCTCAGTAACAACCATATATTCTGCTTCAGTCGTAGATAATGCAACAACGGTTTGTAACATCAACCTCCAACTAATTGGTTCTCCTGCAAGTGTAAATACATAACCTGTAGTAAATCTCCTACAGTTTAAATCACTTGTAAAGTCAGCATCAACATAACCAACAACCTTGTCACTAAATTTACTATCTCTATCTAACATCAGACCCACATCTGATGTACCTCTTAAGTAACGTAGAATCCATTTTATCGCATGCCAATGCTCCTTTCCTGGATTAGCCATATACTTGCTAACAACACTAACGATATGAGAAATATCTGACGAGTGCAAACCATTGCATACATAAGGCTTTCAATTGCACTCGCATAGGGAATACATGACATGTATTCCTTTTCGACATATGAACTTGGAGATAATGCTGCCGACAATATGAAATATGCAACAAGAGTACCCACGGGCTTTGAACTTTCCATCCAGAATTTAACGAGGACCTTCTCAATGTACTCCCTCTGGGATAGCCATAATTTACCCAACTTTCGATATCTATGAATCTCCATACCCAAATTTTTTTTGCTGAACCTAAATCTTTCATTTCAAATTCTCTAGCAAGCTGAGTCATCAATTTATTGATTTCTAAAGAATTATTTGCAGCAATAAGCATATCATCCACATAAAGCAATAAATAGATGAACAAACCATCAGTAAATTTCTTAAAATAGACACAATTGTCATACTTACTTCTGACATACCGTGTCCAATCATGAATGTATCAAAACATCTGTACCATTGCCTAGGAGGCTGCTTTAAGCCGTACAATGACTTCTTCAACTTGCAGCTATGGTCTTCTTTTCCTTTAACAACAAACCCTTCTGACCAAGTCATATAAATCTGTTTTTCTAACTCTCCATGAAGGAATGCAGTCTTGACATCAAGCTGCTCTAACTCCAAATCAAACAATACAACCATGGCTAGTAAAACCAGAATAGAAGTGTGCTTCATAATAGGAGAGAAAATCTCATTATAGTCAACACCTTCTTTTTGCGCATAGCCTTTTGCAACCAAACGTGCCTTAAATCGATCACCACCAGTCTCAAGTGACCCATTTTTCTTCTTATAAATCCATTTACAACCAATAGCTCTCTTGCCTTTAGGCAACTTCACGAGATCCCAAGTACGATTCTTTTGAAGAAATTTCATTTCTTCATCGATGGCTTCACTCCACCTGTTACTGTCACTATCCTGTGTAGCTTCTTTAAAAGTGAATGGCTCTTGGCTTGTGGCAGCCAATGCATAAGCCACCATGTCCTCAAAACCGTACCACATAATTGGTTTTTTTATTCTCTTTTCCTTTTCAAACTGAGACTCTTCCTCAAGTGGAGTAGATTCAACGACCTCCTCATGGTCAACATCTTCCTTCACTCTCTCATAGGGAATTTTTGACACATAATTTGGAGTGTTTTCTGGAGTTGTCAACTCCACTTCAACTATATTACTACTCTTGCAATTTTCCTTTTCTGCACCATTCTGAATGTACTTTAACATTGAAAATTGATCAAACTTAATATCATAATTGACAATAAACTTAGACGACTTAAGATCTGGGCACCACATTCTATAGCCCTTAACCCCATTCGTATAACCAAGGAAAATACAATTCTTTGACCTTGAACTTAACTTATCATCCTTCACATAAGCATACGTAGGACAGCCAAAAATTCTGAAATGAGAATAAGCAGCATATTTACTGGACCATACCTCTTTTGGTGTTTTGTAATCTTGTTGTACATGGTGACCTGTTGACGAGGTAACACGCCGTATTGACCATCTCAGCCCAAAAGATATTTGACAAACCAGCATTACTCAACATGCTATGGGCCTTCTCTAGAAGTGTCCTGTTCATGCACTCAGCAACTCCATTTTGTTGCGACATCTTCGGAGTGGTGAACTGATGAACAATTCCTTCGCTCTTGCAAAAATTCACTAACTCCGTTGAAATATACTATCCACCATTATCAGTCCTCAAGCAGTTGACCTTCTTTCCAGTTTGTCTTTCGACCATTGCTGTCCACTGTTTGAATATGTTAAATACATCTGCCTTTTTCTTCAATGTGTAAATCCACACCTTCTTTGATAAATAATCTATGAAGGAAACAAAGTATAGAGATCCACCTTTTGAGACAACCGATGCATGGCCCCAAACATCTGAATGAATATAGTCAAGAATACCTTTTGTGGTATGTTCTGACATGCGAAACTGCACCCTACACTGCTTACCATAAACACAGTGCTCATAGAAGTCCAACTTGCACTTCTTCATGCCATAGATCAATTGGCATTTGCTAAGTTCTGCCAAACCGCTCTCACTCATGTGGCCCAATCGCATATGCCACAACTGAGTCAAGTCAGAATCATCATCATTAGATACGAAAATTGCTGATCTATCTATGATAGTATTCCCAAGCAGTACACATAAATTCGGTTGGATCTTCTTGCCTTTCATCATAACTAGAGCACCTTTAAGAATCTTTAGAACTCCACCTTATCGCCATTGGAGTCTAAGGTACCCAGACAAATAAGATTTTTCTTCAAATCTAGAACGTGTCCAATATCAGTCAAGGTTCTGACAACTCCATCATACATCTTGATAGTAATTGTCCCAACACCAATGCTCTTGTAAGCTGCATCATATCCCATCAAAACTGATCCACCATCAATGCTCTTATAAGTGGTGAACCATTCCCAATGAGGGCACATATGATAGGAACATCCTGAATCAATAACCCACCAGTCTTTAGAGTTGTCACAATTTGTCGAGACCAACAACATATATCTATTCCACTTATCGAGCTTCCATCAACTATATTGGCTGTTTCAGAAGCTCGTCTTTCTTTCTCTTTGAGTGCACAACAATCATTCTTAACATGCTATTTTTTCTTGCAGTAATAACAATAAATATTACTTTTTCTCGATCTGGATTTGGATCTATACCAGCCCTGTTTTTCATGTCTGTTTCCACTTCTCTCAACAGATCTCCCTCGAGCCACTAAACCGGCTGTATGTGGTTGAGCATTGTCCTATCTCTTTATCAAATCGTTAGAGAGAAGAGTCGAAGTGACATCCTCCATCTCTATGGTATCTTTTCCATAGAGCAATGTTGTGACTAGATGCTCAAACGAATGAGGGAGTGAGGATAAGAAAATTATAGCCTTATCCTCATCATCCATTTTAACACCAATATTCAATAATTCGCAACTAATTTTATTAAAATGATTTAAGTGTTCATGGATATCTGTACCTTCATTCATCCGTAGGGTGTACAATTTTTGCTTGAAAAATAATCGATTTGGGAGGAACTTCGTCATATACAAACCTCAAGCTCCGACCAAATATTTGATGTCAAATCCACAAACCTCAAGCTCCGACCAAATATTTGATGTCAAATCCTCATTAACGATATTACATAGAACTTCACTCGATAAGCACAATCGAATAATGCTCATAACCCTCATATCGAAGTCTTCCCAGTCCCCATCAGACATGGATTCTAGTTTCTTTGACTTTTCTTTCAGAGTTTTATGTAGACCTTGTTGCACCAACAAATCCCGAACATTGATTTGCCAAATTTCAAAATTATTTTTTCCATCAAATTTCTCTATCTCGAATTTTGCATTCAAAATTTTTACCACCATATCGACAACCCCAAACCGGCTCTGATACCACTTGTTGTGTGCGGAAGCTCTAAACCCGATGGGTTGATTTTTTGGCAAATAAAATACAAGAAAAAGAATCAACAAAAAACAAGTAACAAACAACAAAAATAAAGCAGGAAATAAAAAACAGAAAAAGAACACCAGGATTTACGTGGTTCGTCAGAATTGTGACTACATCCACGGGCGAGGACGATTGATGTTTTTCACTAAATTAAAAAAAGAAAGTTACAATGCAACTTACTTGAGAACCGGAGACTCAATCTCCCAGAAAGCCTTATTCTCTACAATTTTCTCTCTCTGCAAACTACCAAAAGTTTCCTTCTACTTTTCTCTATGCACTTTCTCTCTCTACAAGAGTGAACAAAACTAAAGATGCACCTATGCATGGCATACTTTTCCACACATGCTTTCTCTCTTTAAAAAATGATCTTTTTAAAGAGAGAATAAAGCCGCAAATGCAAGTACCTCAAACCAATCTCAACTTTCATAACTTTATCAACAAGAAACTTTATCCCTATCCATGTGGACTTAAGACTCTATCCTAATAAAAGTACGACTTATCCATAAACTTAGATCCTAAATAGTAGGCTTTACCCAAATAAATAGGAAACCTAAATTAAAGAAAACCAATCCCTTAAAATTAGGGATTCAAGAATTCAAGATAAATATAAACACTATATGGATTAAAAATATAATTATGAAACTGAAACTGAACTTTTATTACGTCCATATAAGATCCTCAAGATCTATTGGTTAGAAGTGTACATAGCATGGGTTTGAAAAATTTCCCCAATAAAGTGACCACGAGTCCTGGTTGGTTTCCACTTTTCCTGGGTTGTTTTTGTCGTGGCACAATGCAGAAAACTATGATGCTCGTCATCAATATCATCATTGGCACAAAGCCGACAAGTGCGTTCTTATCTATGAATTTGAAGCCATCTTCCTGTTTCAATACAAAAGTAATGAGATCCCATTCTCGCCCTACTGATTTGAATCTGTGGATGAAGAGGGATATGATCATTCAAATAAGTTTCTTTCACTAAAATTCCTACTCCGATGCTATTCAAATAAAATAGTTTCTTTCCTTCTAGTCCCTCCCAAATCCTTTGGGTTGCCTTTTGCCAAACAATTTTCCAAATTTTCTTAGGGTCCCAATAGAAGATTTGCTCATCAATGTTCCATTTCTTTAACCAAAGCTGTCCCTAGTGTAACAAACCTTTATTCTAAGTAGCATAGAGAACTTCTTTTGAAAATTTATCAATCGCAGAAGTTGGGCGGTATTGCGCAAAAGCAACGAACTGGCAAATTGCTCAACTTCCAGGGGCATCAACTCAGCTTCAAGGAGCATAATATCATATTGGGTATGTTGTTTTATCTTGAACTCTTCCAACAAAAATTGTTTTTGAACTTCTTTTATTTTCTTCCAATATTTGTCTGCTAATCCAGCGCCCCAAACTGCACAACCATAAAGGATAGTTGGTTGTACAATAGTACAAAAAAGTTGTCTCCAAACATTCCAACATAAGATGGCTTCCTTTTTGCATCAGCTTCACAATGCAAATAAGGCTTTTATACCTCCTGTGACTCTTTGTGAAATGCATTTATCCCATTTATAATTATTGGAGCATTCTAAATCCAAATGCTTAAATGATGAAACAATCTCAAACTGCTTAGTTCCTATCTGAAAAGCTAAGTCGGTATTTCATGTACCACAGATCATAATTTTAGTTTTTTGGTCGATAATACTCATCCAAGAATACTAGCAAAATTCATCCAAAATGTGAAACATTTGCTGCAGACCTTAACTTGGCATGGAAATCAAAGCCACATCATCCGCAAAGAGTAAGAGGCGAACATGAGATTGACTTAATATAATATAATGACCGGGAGGAGTCTTATTCATCCATGTATCTAGCTCATCTATGAAAATACCAAATAGTGTGAGGGAAAGAGGGCAACGTTGCTTATCACCAACAGAGCTATGAAACATCATACCATCATGAGAATTATCATCTTTGAGTTGGATATATACCTCTGAGTAGAGCATTTGGATTGCTGACATTAAAGACATTGGGAACCCGATATTTTATAGTCTTTCCCATAGCTTTTTTCTATTGACAGAGTCGAATGCATTAGAGAAGTCCATAAAATATATGAAAATTTTCTTGTTTTGGCCTTCAGCTTGTTCTGCATCTGCAGCTTTTCCTGAAAATCATTCATATGTTTCTTCAAATGTAAGAGTTATTTTGGTATTAGCATTCTGTAGAGGTTTCATTGCTTCATTATCCTTGAATAAGTTTTAGTAAAAGTTCTGAACATCTGCAAAAGTGAAATTGTTATCTGGTTTTTGCCTAGTTCGCAGTTGTTTCTAAAAACTTCTTGGTTCTCTTTTGAGCAAATGAAGTAACTCCATTCTTTGACAAAGTCTCTTCTTGTTGAGAATCAAATTTTTATCCATGAGAGATGGACAAATTTAACATCTTAGACTTCATTGTCACCAAAAGGTAGTGGCCCAAATCCGCTCTGGCTTTTCGTTTTTTTTTTAAGCATGCAAGTTGGTGTCTTGGTTTTGTTTTCCTTACTATTTAGGAATTTGTTTCAATGTGCTTTTTTTTAACTTGTTAGATATGTGCACGCACTCACAGACTCTCTCTCTCTCATAAAGTTAACATATGAGTTGGTGTCTTGTGGTGGTCTTCCGCTCGAATTTGGTATATAGTTTTAGCATACGCTGTTTAACTTCTCTCTCTTAAAAAACTGCTGCCCGCCATTGCATGCGTAAGAGGGAATGAAGTGGAGTTCTCTAAATATGAGGAGCAGGTCTTCGATGCCACAACACTCGCAACCAGCTAAAAGAGTACAATAAAGGCATGGCTCAAGGTTACTCTCATTTAAGTAACCCTACTTCAACAAATAGTTTCTTAACTAATGTTTGTTCTAGATGTGCTCTTTGATTTGATTAAAAAATTCAATGCATGACTTTAGATCCTAATCAAGTTTGGTAAAAATGACTAGCTTGATATGGAATTTTATATTTCTTGAATGCTTGCTTGGAACTATACTTGAGCAGATGAAATTTGTTTCTTTGTGAAAGAGTGAGATTGGGTTTTTAGTGAAGATGGCATGCCTAGAGCTAAATACCCAACCATTGGAGAGGACCAAATAATCTCTACTGGACTCTCAAGGAGAGGACTCTTTGGAGTGTCTAAAGACGCTAATGACATAAATTCCCTTCTCAAAGCTGGAGTCGAGAGCCAAAAAAGACCTGAACAATGAGGTTAAGCAGAGTACTTTTTTTATTGTTTTTTCTATAGGATTGTATACATAGTCTCTTTGTATATTTTTCGTTGTGGGTATGGTTGTTTGTGTCTTTGTTTATACTATATCTGAATTGAAAAAACAATACCATGCGCTTATCTCCAACTTCTCTGTATTGTATAAATTCTTTCTTTACATTTGATTTCCTATGTGGGTATCTACTTATTTCATGGAATCGCATATACTGATGGGCAATTACTATTTCATTTTTCTAATATTCGAAGCATTTGATGGAATTTAAATAAATTCCTATTATAGGGGGATGTTTTGTTAATAGAGAGAGAGTGAGAGAGAGAACTGCCCAGTTTTCATGAGATTCAGGAACTATGATGATACATCTAATAGGAGAAATGGAGAGTAGCAAGGGCGCCAATTGGGGCGGGCCTCACCCATAGCCCGAATTCAAGCAACCCATTCCCGCTTGCACCTGGCCCTAACCTATATGATTCGGCCCCAGCCTGCAGCCAAGGCCAAGCCTAGCCAACTTGAACCTAGCCTATAGACGGCCGCATCTGTATACAACTGCCAAACAGCCAGTGGGACTACAACCAAGGCCCAGTCTCATGATGGAATTGGGCAGCATTATAACATACTGAATTAGTTATCGCTTAAACACACTGAATTAGTCCTCGCTTAAATGACTTGGCAACGACTGCCTTGCCTAGCCATTTATGCTAGGGGAAAGTATATAATGAGACCATTTACTATTGGTATAAGGTGATCACAATTAATTTTGATCATTGGATGTGAAATTGGGTAGCAGTATTTCTTTCATCGACCAAGTTCAAAGTTCAAAAGAAATTTTCTCGAACACACCTAAGATATCAGATTTCACATTGAATGGTTATAAGTAATTGTGACCTCCATGTTCCAAAGGTAAATAATATCATTGTATACAATCCCTTATGCCAATGTCGAAGAAGATCATGACCTGGTGCATTGTCCGCCCTAAGTACCAAATGGCTCTTCAGTAAGCATAAACTTATTCAAATTTACGAATGTAAATCTCCATCTTGTCTCCATGGTAACTCCCCCGGAGCACCGTTCGACCCCCCTCTCTGTCACACACATTCACTCTCTCTGTACACTTAGTCAGTATTAATAGTCCAAGTGGCAATAGATTTGTAAGGAAAAACTTATCACTTATCTCCTTGGGAAAGAGACAAACTCTTGGCATGCTAACATTGTTTTAGACGCTAATTGATTTCACAATTACTCCCCATTATTTATAGAGAGAGAAACCAAGAGATTCACTTCATTTCTCTAGAGATAGAGAGAGAAACTTAGAGGCTAGATTCATTCGTTTTATAGAGAGAGAGTAACCAAGAGACTTAGACACGTGGTTCATGAATGGGGGCATAACAATATATAGCAAAAAATAGAAGTCATGAAAATTTGGATTTTGAGGATCAAACCAAGAGAAAATCTAGCCGTTATATATGGTTTGCACTTAAACTTCAACATTATTTGATGATGTGAACTAACCTAGATGTTCAAATTTTAACAGCAATTTTACCAAAATGCTCATGAAATCATTTTTGTCCTAGTACTAGAACATTCCAAAAAGATCAACTTACCTTACTAGCCAATATATAGTACCATCAAGTAAATTTTCTACTAACTGGAGTTTGGATCTACTAATATGGTAAGGAGGGCAAGAATAATCTTGAAAGCATATATGCTATAGCTTTGGAGATTAGAGGGTCAATAATGAAATTACTTTCAATGAATCTATATATACAAAATGAATTTTGAGCAAGGGAGAAAAATTGGACTTGTAAAGATGTTTTAATCTTGTAAATTTTTTTTTCCCTAAATAATTAGATGGCTACAGGGATAATTAATAATGATGTAGAGGGTGGCATGTGTTCTTCTTATGTGAGAGATATAAAAGAAAAAAAAAAAGAAAAAAACCTAAAAAAGGTTAAATCTAGCTGTAGTAGCAGCCAGATGGGCAAATTAGTTATTTTACAAATAACTATTGCCAATAAAACCCCCCTACCAAGCCCATTTCCTTCACAGTCGTGTTGTTGTTTGCCCCTGCTTGCTTTTTGCCATTACCAGATAAAATCTTCATAGCACTTGTTGTTTTTCATTGCTAGAGAAAGTTTTGTTACTTGCAATTTCATTCTCGACTCAAGTCAGGAAAGGATTACAGTGGCCAAAATGTGCTTGTGGTTGGGTGTGGGAACTCAGGCTTGGAGATTGCCTTGGATCTCTCAAATCACAGTGCCAAGACTTCGATCGTCGTGAGAAACCCAGTATGTGTACTCCATTGATTTCAATCTACTTATCAGTCATGAATCGTGCATCCGCATGTCCCTGGATGCAGGGGTCTAGTTTTTGCTTCGTTGAGAAATCCCGATTCATGAAGTATCCTCATAAGTAGCGTTTTTCGGTTTTTATCTATAGATTTCTAATGTCGCCATGCATTTCATAGGAAACGATGGCCATGCAAAATGCAATTACATTTGGATCAATTTACATCATCGAGACATTGTTCATGTTATGCTCGATACGCATGTCATGTGATTCACGTAAAGCTTGCATGGTATGCATAGCATATATATTATGCATCCATATTATGCTTGATATGTATGTCACTTGATTCACGTAAGGCTTGCATGGTAAGCATAGCATAAAAATTATGGATCCCGTTATCCAGGGTTGTCGGGAGTTGTCGACCGGTTTGACATCACCGGACACCCTTTTATTTTTCCACATTTTTTACGTAATGCATATGTGTTACTCGCCCATATGCATGTGTTTATGCTCCATCATGGAAATGGAGGGTAGTGATGGTCTACTTATGTGTAGCAGGTTATATAAATGATATAACAAAAATTGAATTTTCCTTTTTTGAATGGCATAGCATAAATTTAGGGATTATTTTATCAAAATACCCATAAGAGAGGTACAATTTAACGTCTTACTCATATATTTTTAGTTTATTTTAAAATACCCATAAAAAACATATGATTTTGAGTTGGAATAGTTGCAAATGGGTAGAATCTTAAGTAGTTCATCTCTTATGGGTATTTTGAAAAATTTCCCTAAACAGAATTTCGAACCACATGCTTTTTATGTGTACCAAGATATGATTTATTATATTCTAGAAATCAGTCAAGTGTTGCTTCTATAGATTTCTTTAATGAAAAGGTCCGCAAAAGCCGAATATCATTTTTAAGGACTTGTCTTTGTTTTTTAATATATCCATCGATGAATTGGGTCCATATGTGACACCCGCCAAATATAGAAGGTATCCGTATCTAAAGGAAGTATTATTTGGAAAGAAATAAAACACAGACACACTGCCAGGAAAGTATTAATATTTGGTGGTCCTATGGGACAAAATCATGCATTTGGCCTTTGGGTAAGGGGCCTTTCTTTGATACCGAAACTCTCTAATTTAGAGAAAGAACCTCAAAACGATTTGGAGATTTATAAATGACTCAAACCACAATCTTTTTTAGATTGAGATCTAGTGGATCCATTTTGATGGAAGCTAGGTCATTGAAACTTGGAGATCCATTTTATTTCATTTTTCAGAATGATCATATTCATTTCAAAGATGACATGCAAAATTTTGGGGTAAATCGGCACTATTAGGTGCTTGGCAGGAGGACAAATTCACAATTTATTCAGCAAGATCACCTATGATTCCCCCTTTTCAAATGTCGCAGAAATTTTAAGTATTTTGGACATTTAGCAAATGCAGGGGTTGTTCCGATCAATGAGACAAGATTTGTTGTCTTTGAATGTTTTGAAAAGATGGGGGAATCATTTTTAATTTTGATAATGTTGTTAGTGTCCTGTATTATGATTGCCCTTTGGGGCCATATTACATTGCAGAAGTCGTTCGTAAGTTAGCAGATGTGAATCAGAAGGTGCAGGAGCCCACTGACTGACTGTCCATACGAACAGTTAGTCAGTGACTCATGGTTTCTTGCAATGTCCTAGATCAAAGATGGTTTATTTACTTAATTCTTCCCAGTACATTGCAGGAGCCCCATCCTTGATTTACGAACAATTAAGTAAATAAAATCTGAGAATATAAACATCTCTCTCTTTCGTGTAATTTAAAGTTAGCATACGAATTAGTGAGAATGGTCCAGGGCGTTGGTGATAGTACCGCTATGCCCCATGATAAAATATCAAACTTTATTCTCACCAATGGGTAGGGACCCAAAACCCCGTTAACTTATCTCTTTTTTTAGCATGGGAATCAATGTTGTAGTTTTGTCTTCCTTACCAATTAGGAATATGTTTAAATGTGCAAAAAACACACCAAAACTGCTACAGACCACACGCCGTCTATTGCGGCTCCATTCAATAAACAGCCAAATGAAACATTGTTCAAAATCACCTATAGGCATTTTTAAGAATTGGTGTCCTATTTTCGTCTTCGTCTTGAATTTGGACTATGGTTTTAGTGTAAGCCTTTTAACTTTTTTTCTCTCTCTCTCTCTTAAACAGGTCTTGACTGCCCTTGCATGCATAAGAGGGAACGAAGAGGAGTTCTCTGATAATTAGAAGCAGGTCTTTGATGCCATAATACTGGCAACCAGCTACAAGAGTACTATAAAGGCCTGGCTCAAGGTTAATCTCATTCAAGGCTACTTCAACAAATAGTTTCTTAACTAATGTTTGTTCTAGCTGTAGTCCTCTTACTTCATTAAAAACTCAGTGCATGAATTTAGATCCTTTCCAACAATTTATTAAAGATCAATGCATTACTTGCTTGGAATTGTGTTTGAGGATTTAAACTGGAAATGTTTTGGCCAAACTACCCACAAATAGTGATGGAGTAGGTTTGTCATGATATTTAATTTAAATTTATTTTCAAAGATATAAGTTATGATGATTAGAATTATAGAAATACCAAATTTGATATGAATCTGATTCTTACATAAAAGATAAAAAAAATTAAAATAAACATTGTGTTCTTAAAAAAAGGGGAATTGATTGTGAAATATGAGATATAGGGCACTATTTTTGTCTGTAAAAAATAAAAGACTTATTACAAATGTTTTGTTGATCTTTGTGCCTAATATACAAATATTAATTTTATAATATCATTCCCTATGTAATAAGGAGTAAATAATTATTATTAAATATTAGTTATTATTAACATTTTTTTTTGCATGATTCTATGGAATTTGAGTCTGTTCTTCATAGCACACTTATTATATGACTCAAATAATATTATCAATTAATAGGTCTTCACTATTAAATTAGGGTCACGCATGGCTCTCGCCTAAAAACTGTCACGATGACCGGAGAGAGCATCTTACTACTATTAATAAAATTAGCATATTGATAAATATTCTATTTGACAAAATTACTAAACATATACAAAATCAGATGCTAAAGATATAATTTATAAAATAGTAACATATAATTGCAAACATGAGAAGGATTTATGTTATCCAAACGAATGGTTTAGAGCTTATTATATATCATAAAAGTCTATAATCATAACTATTATATGAATAGCTATTATATAATATTATTATAATAAATCTTTACGGTACAAAATTACTAAACATATAATTTATATATGTGGGCGTCTAAATAAATCTAATTTCCATAATTAACCTCTCGGTACAAATTTGAAAAATCTGTCACCCACATTGACTCTCCCTGTACACTTAGTCACTATTAATAGTCCATTTGGCAATAGACTTCAAAAGAAAAATTTATCCTTATCACTTGTCACCAATATGTGAAAGAAAATGACACATGCAAAAGATAGATAAAGTCTTGGCATGCTAACATTGTTTTAGACATCAAATGATTTAACATTTACTCCCCAGAGAGAGAAACCAAGAGGGAATCTAGTTGATACATGGCAACATACAACCAAGAGGGAATCTAGCTGATACATGGCAACAAATTGTTGAACACCCTTATTTTGCCTTATTCTTACATTTGCTGTGCTCTTAAATTGTTGTGCTTTGATACCACTTGTTGTGGGTAGAAGCTCTAAACCCGATGGGTCAATATTTGGCAAATAAGATATAGAAATAAAGTACGAAACACATACCACAAGAACACAAATATTTATGTGGTTCACTTCAAAAGGGCTACATCCACAGGGACGGCAAACATAAGCCCACTATATCAATAAAAGTTATATTAAATATTTTAAAACAAACCTCGACAAAAACACAAGTCGAGCAAACCCTTTTAAACATGCTCTTCCAAACGGCACCACTGTCAATCTCTCATCTGTATTCCATAACTAGACCATTGCTAAGGAAGATAACTTTGAGAGCAAACGAAACTTTATCTCACAAAAAAGGAAACCATCCAAAATCTCAATGGGAACCGCTTCTCCACAAGAAACAAGATTCTCTATCTTTAGGAGTCCAAAAGAGGCACCATCACAATGTTTATATCCAAAGGAAGCTTTCTTCTCTCTAAGAAGAAATTGCATCTTATGCACATGAGGCTCTAGCTCCCTCTCTTTCCAAAGGAACTACCATTCCCATATGGTGACCCAAATAGGGCACACAAATTCTCTGCACTTTCATCTCATTTATATAATTAGGAATCCACACAAAATAGGAAACTTCCTATTGATATAACATATATCTCAAAAGACCAAGAGATATATCCAAGATTACTAATCTTTTTGGATTTCTATTTCCCTTGAGAAACTTATCAATATCAATTTCAATCCTACAAAATATGGAAAAATCTCAATCCCATAAAATATGAGAATATCTCAATCCTACAAAATATGAGATTTCTTATGTGGGTGATTTTGGATAGTACCAAATCCAACAATCTCCACTTTGATATCAAATCACATGCTCACCATGCCAATATCAATTGGATTGATTCATGGATTCCTCATCTTTTGCCAAATGAAACTTTCAACTTCGAATTCTGCATTCGAACCTTTCACCGCTATACAGATAACCTCAAACCGGGCTGTGATACCACTTATTGTGTGCGGAAGCTCTAAACCTGATGGATCAATATTTGGCAAATAAAGTATGAGAAACACATACCACAAGAACACAAATATTTACGTGGTTCACCCCAAAAGGGCTGCATATATGAGCACGACAAATAGAAACCCACTATACCAATGAAAGTTACATTAAAAATTTTGGATCAAACCTCGACAAAATACAAGTCGAGCAAACCCTTTTAAACTTGGTCTCCCAAACGGCACCACTATCGATCTCTCATATCTATTCCATAACTAGACCATTGTCAAGGAAGAGAACTTTGACAGCAAACGAGACTTTATCTCACTAAAAGGGAAACCACCCAAAATCTCAATGGGAACCGCTTCTCTACAAAAAAAAAAGTCTCTAAAATCTTCGTGAGTCCAAAAGTGGCACCATCACAATGTTTCTATTTCTGTCTGAAGGAAGCTTTATTCTCTTTTAGAGGAAATTGCATATTATGCACAGGAGGCTCTAGCTCCCCCTCTCTTCAAAAGAACTACCATTCCCATATGGTGACTCAAATAGAGCACACAAATTCTCTGTATTTTCATCTCATATATATAATTAGGAATCCACACAAAATAGAAAATTTCCTATTGATATAACATATATCTCAAAAGACCAAGAGATATATCCAAGATTCCTAATCTTTTTGGATTTCTATTTCCCTTAGGAAACTTATCAATATCAATATCAATCCCAGAAAATATGGGAAAATCTAAATGCCATAAAATATGGGAATATCTCAATCCCATAAAATATAGGATTTTATTATGTGGGTGATTTTGGATAGGACCAAATATAACAATCTCCACCTTGATATCAAAATCACATGCGCACCATGCCAACATCAATTGGATTGCTTCATGGATTCTTCATCTTTTTCCAAAAAAAATTTTCAACTATGAATTTTAGATTCAAAACTTTTACCGCCATACCGACAACCTCAAATCGGGCTCTGATACCACTTGTTGTGCACGGAAGCTTAAACCTAATGGGTCAATATTTGGCAAATAAAGTATGAAACACATACCACAAGAACACAATTATTTACGTGGTTTACCCCAAAAGGACTACAGCCACGGGCAAGACAAACATAAATCTACTCTACTAATGAAAGTTATATCAAAGATTTTGGAATAAACCTCGACAAAAACACAAGTCGAGCAAACCATTTTACACCTGCTCTCCCAAACGGCAGCACTGTCAATCTCTCATCTCTATTCCATAACTAGACCATTGTCAAGGAAGAGAACTTTGAGAGCAAACGAGACTTTATCTCACTAGAAGGGAAACCACCCAAATCTTAATGGGAACTGTTTCCCTACAAGAAACAAGTCTCTCAATCTTCGAGAGTCCAAAAGAGGCACCATCACAATGTTTCTGTCTGAATGAAGCTTTCTTCTCTCCAAGAGGAAATTACATCTCATGCACAAGAGCCTCTAGCTCCCTCTCTCTCTCCAAAGGAACTATCGTCCTCATATGGGTGATCCAAATAGGGCACACAAATTTTCTGCACTTTCATCTCATAGATAATTAGGAACCCATACAAAATAGGAAATTTCCTATTGATAAATATATTTCAAAGACCAAGAGATATATCCAAGATTCTTAATCTTTTTCGATTTCTATTTCCTTTATAAAACTTATCAATATCATTCTCAATCCCACCAAGAGATATATCCAAGATTCCTAAATCTTTTTAGATTTCTATTTCCCTTACGAAACTTTTCAATATCAATCTCAGTCCCACAAAATATAGGAAAATCTCAATCCCACAAAATATGGGAATATCCAAATCCCACAAAATATGGATCAATCTCAATCAATCTCAAAAAATATAGGATTTTCTTATGTGAGTGATTTTGGATAGCACCAAATCCAACATAAATTTTTAAATTATTGCATAATATGAACTAACCTAGATGTTCAAATTTTAAGAGCAATTTTACAAAAATTCCCAGGAAATCATTTTTGTCTTAGCACTAAAACATTCCAAAATGACCAACTTACCCTACTAACCAAGCAATATGCAGTATTATCAAGTAAGTTCTCTACTAATTACGGTTCGGATCCACTAATATGGTAAGGAGGATAGGCAAAATCTTGAACGCGTAGGTACTACAGGTTTGGAGATAAGAGGGTGAATAATAAAATTGTTTTCAAATATTCTATATATACAAAATGAATTTTGAGCAAGGGAGAAAATTTGGCCTTGCAAAGATGTTTCAATCTTTTTTTCTTTTTTTTTTTCTCGGAATAATTGCATGGGCATAATGGGAATTAACAAAGATGTAGAGGGTGGCATGTCTTCTTTATATGTGAAATATATAAAAGAAAAAGAGAAAGCAAAACTTAAAAAAAAAATTAAATTAAATCCAACAATAGTATTAGCATGATGGGAAAATTAGTCATTTTACTAATAACCATGCCCTATAAAAAGCCCCTTCCATGCCCATTTCCTTCAGTCGTGTTTTTGTTTGCCATTGCTTTTTGTTTTCAATCTCTAGAGTCTTCATAGCTCTTGTTGTTTTCCATTGCTAATACAGTGGCCAAATCGTATTATTAAGGAGTTGAGGATCACAAAATTACTTCCAGAATTCAAATTTTAACATTGTGCTACCCAACTACAATACGAAAATAAGATTTAATATAACATAATATCATATTATTAAGTATATTTTGTTGCTTTTGATGTATTTGATATGTTTACTATTGCCTAACTTTGGCTTGTTTAGGGCTAGTTTGGATGTATAATTTTTAGCAGCTAGATTTTAAATAGTTAATAAAAATCCTATAAATAAGCAACAGACAAAGGATTGCTACTCATCATGATTATCAAAATAAAAAACCAAAAGTCATCAATTCAAGTTTAAATAATGAACACAATTTTTTTTTTCATTTCAATGTTTGATGATAAATATAGAGTTACAAATATTTTATATTTCAGCAGTGTTGGGATAGGGAGATAGCAACCGTAGAGCTATAAGTTATTGGAAAAATCTTGAAACAAGGTTTTTATAGAAACGGAGCTCAAGACAACGTTTTTATAGAAGCAATACATGTTAATTAGTTGAGGCCTTTTTCAACTACTAATGTGTAAGTTGATTCGAAGTCTAGTGTAATTCTTATAACTTACAATCAAATTAACAAAATTATGTTGTTTTTCTTTCAAATAACCAACCTTACTAGCACATTTAATTACTGGTTGTATACAACACATGCCCTATTATTTTCTCCCAAATAATTTGTTTTCCCTATATGCTGTTTCCTTGGAAAAATAAAATAGTACTTATCCCCTTATTATGTTTATATAATTTGAATTAGGCGAGACTTTTTACTCCATCACCACCTTCTTCCTTACAATCAAGGTTCCAAATACTGGCTTGTTTCTTTCCGCATCCAAGATATAAATAACTCCATGATTGAGCTTTTCCTTTAGGTATTCTTTTTAATAATCTTCACCTACAAAATACATTATTGTTAGGTTTTTCATTATTTTAAGGAACTAATCAACAACAAAAACAATTGTCTTTATTAATTACTTGTGCAGCTTAGTTTGTAATTTAAGTTCGTGTTCGTGTGAAAAGTTGACTTCAATTACTTCAACTCACATATGATTTTCTTTCCTTTCTTTTTTGCTATCTAGATCCTTCTAATTTGTATTGAATACGTGTATGTCAAACATGCGACTGATTATTTCTTCCGTAACAATTACTTTTTCCTAAATATTGCTTTTCTAAAGTACATTTTCTACCATCCCTTTCGTGTGTTTCTATAAATTGCATCTTATAAGACTTTCTAATCCATGAGAGTCCTCTTTCATGTATATTAAACTTGAAGCAAAACGTTTCAATTGTTGGTTTCTTTTCTTACCTAATTATGAAGAACTCTATGAATTATCTTTTTTTTTTCATTGACAAACTCCTCGTGAAATATCAAGAATTTTTTTTGCAAGTGACTCCCTCTCTCGCCACTAATTATAAACAAGATCCGAAATCCCAAACATCTCTTAATACAATTTTAGGAAGTTAGAAAACTCATTTCCCTTTTTGGTATTTTATTTTTGGAATTAATATTTATTTTTCTAATTTTTATTTTCTTTTTACTTTTTATTTTGCAATTTACACTTTTTATTATTTTTTAATTCGGAAAAATTTGATTCCTGATTGTATAAAATCCAATTAGTAAATCTCTCAGAAGTTTTTGAGATTGGATATGTACTTTTCAAAATCAAAATCACATAAATTAAACTTCAGGAAAAGAGTACGTAATTATGTGATTTTGTACTTTGATCACATAATTACATATTCTTTTCGTGATGTTTAATTTATGTGATTTTGACGTTGAAAAGTACATATCCAATCTCAAAAAAGTTTGAAAGAATTCCTAATTGGATTTTATACAATCAGGAAAAAGATGTTCAGATTGTTCCAAATTAGACAATGATAAAAAGTGTAAATTGCAAAATAAAAGTAAGAGAAAAATAAAAAATAGAAAAATAAATATTAATTCCGAAAATAAAATACCAAAACAAGATATAAGTTTATGGATATAAATATCAGATTTCTAATTTTATGAAATTGTATTAAGAGATGTTTGGGGTTTTGGATCTTGGTTATAGTATGAGAGAGAGAGAGACCTATGAAAAAGTTGTTGATATTTCTTGCGGAGGTTGTCGCAAAAAGAAGATAAATCATAGTGTTCATCATGATTAGGCAACAAAAGAAACCAACAATTGGGATACTTTGATTCAAACTTAGTATACAAGAAAGAAGACTGATGGATTAGAGAGTCTTGCGCAATACAATTTATAGAAATATAAGAAAGGGACGGTTAGAAAGTGTACTCGGAAAAGCAATATTTAGAAACAAATAATTATTATGAAAGAAAATATCTGGCACATGTTTGACATGCACGTCCACTTCATATTCGAAAGATTTGGATAGCAAAAAAAAAAATTTAAAAAAAAAAAAAAAAGGAAAAAAGGAAAAAAGAAGAGGTCGGAAAGAAAAGGATATGTGTTGAAGCAATTGAAGGTAACTTCTCGGACGAACTAGGACTTGGCTCAAGTTACAAACTAAGCCACACAAGTAAGAAATGAAAAATTTATTTATATTACTGATTAGTTCCGTGATATAAGGAAAAACCAACCAATAATGTATTCGTAGGTGATGATTTTTAAGGAGAGTGCCTATAAGGGAGACGTTCATTCATGAAATAATTTATAGTTTGGATGCGGAAGAAAACCAGCCATGGGGGTATTGTATTCGGAACAAGGAAGAAGGTAGTGATGAAATAAAAGGTCTTGCCTTTTTCAAATTATAGAAACATAATAAGAGGGTAAATAACATTTTACTTTTCCAAGGAAGCAGCATGTAGGGAAAACAAATTATTTGGGGAGGGAATATGTTGTATAAGAAAAAGGCCGTGGCCCGGTGTTGGTCCCGCCTATGCAGGGTCTTGAGAGCGGTGTGCTGGAAACATTCTTAACCTTTGGCTTTTTAATAGGTCTTCAGTATTAAATAAGGGTGGGTCACGCATGATTCCCGCCTAAAAATTATAACGATGACGGGAGAGTGCATCCTAGTACTATTAATAAGCGATAAATATTCTATTTCACAAAATTATTGAACACATACAAAATTACGAAACATATGACGTTTAAAATAGGGTTTTGTTAGGCTACACTACATACCTTTAAAGTCTTCAACATTTTTTTTGATACTTAGACCCCCTTATCTATAGTGCAGTAACTTTTTGTCTAGTCGTATTTTAAGTAATTAGTCAAAAGTAAAGTAGAAATTCCTAATAGAAACAAAAACATTTATTAACAATAGTGGACAATGACATCACCGACATGGTGTGTAACATCACCCACAAGATGCATTAATTGTTTTTAACTACTAATAGAATGCTACAATTGTTTTTTAGAAATATCTATTCTACCTTTCTAAATGAACAAAAATACCCATACTTGAATATTTTTCTATTATAATTCAAGGTATTTAAGAGCTAAAAAGTGTTGAGGACTTTAAGGGTATACACCACCAAGTAATGTACCTAACAAAACCCTTTAAAATAGTTACATATAATTTTAAACAATATATGATATTGTAACTGTGGTGAGTACATGTTCTAACATATAATTAATGCCCTAGCAAACTTATGACATAAGTAATATCAAATATGCTAAAATAAATATAAAATGAATTCTATTTTTATTTTATTAAAAATAATAATCCATATTTTATGCAATATGAACTATTATTTATTTGGTAGTAATTATGAATTTTACTGCTCTAAAAGTGGTGCAAATCAAACAGATCTCTAGATACTTGAAAATCTTGTGAATTGATGGTTTAGATGATATATTACATGATGCATTTTATTTATGGTGCTCACAATTACACTTTTTAGAAAATGTATTACATGACACATTTTATTTATGGGGGTCACAATTGATCTTGACCATAAATTGGGTAGCTGCATTTATTTCGTTGACCAAGCTTAAAAGTCAATTTTTTTTTTGAACTTTGTGACACAATTGAGCCAAAGAATTTCACATCAGATGATTATAAGTAAGGAAAATTTTTATACAAGGATGAAACCTTAAACTGTGGAATTGAAGGTGCACCTTAAAATTCCATCATAAAAGGTTGTTTGGATGTTGAAAAACCATCTAAGTAATCATCTCAACATCGAGATGTATCAATATGAAAAGAGTAAACGATTTTGAGTCCGCGAAATAATGGATCTTACAACATATTATCTGGACCGTCTATTTTCAAGATTTTTATGTGTCTATAGATCTACTTGATTTAAACAATTTTTAGAGTTTAAAATTATATAATTAGAGATGAAAATAGATTCTCAAGTCATCCTAAGAATTTTCTATATCAAAATTACATCTATGATAAAATTTAATGTTGCGCTTTAATTAGATTTTTTGAAGTTGCCACCTTATGCAAACCACACTCTATACGTAATTGTGATCTCGTTATGTCAAGGATAAATTGTCTTATTATCTACAATCCCTTTATTTATATGTTGAAATCATTTTTTCCACAACCGTGCATGTTGGAGTTAAGATGATTTATTAAAGAGCTTTTCGACATCGAACAACCTTTTTATAGTGAGTTTTGAAGTGCCTTATCTCTGTAATATAAGGTTCACCCCTTGGATAAACTACGTTGTTATCATTGTAGGGGCTGGGTCTTCTGGTTTGGCTACTTCTGCTTGTTTGAACCAACTCTCAGTCCCAAATCTAGTCTTCGAGAGGAATGACTGCTCCGCTTCTCTATGGAAGAAACGTGCCTGTGATCACCTAAATCTCCACCTCGGCAAAGAATTTTTCATGTTTTTTTTTCTGTAGATTTCTAATATGGCCATGGATATCAGGAGTAGAGATGGCCATACAAAAATGCAATTGCACGTTTATCAATTTACGCGATCCAAGCATCGGTCATGTTATGCTCAGTATGTATGTCACGTGATTCACATAAGGCATGCATAGTATGCATACCTCAAATATTACTAATCACGTTATCAAGGGTTATCGGGAGTTGTCGGCCGGTTTGAAATCTCCGAAAACAAGGGTTTATCATATGTATTATGTAAGGGCATATGTGTTGATAACCCCCATGCTTTTATTTATCCTACATCACTATAATAAGGGTAGTGGTGGTCCACATGTATGTAGCAAAGTATGCAAATGATATTACAACACGTGAATTTTTCATTGTTGAATGGCATAGCATTAATTGAAAGAGAATTTATCAAATTGCCCATGACAGATGAGCAATTTAGCATCTTAGTCATATACTTTGATTTAATTTTAAATACCATAAAACACAAATAATCTTGAATTAGAATAGTTGAAAATGGGTAGAATCGATAAAATTACCCATGAGATATTAACAATTTAACATCTTAGTCATAATTTAATTTTAAAATATCTTTAAAAATCATATGATCTTGAATTAGAATAGTTGAAAATGGGTAGGATCTTAAGTAGTTCATCTCTTAGGGGTATTTTGATAAATTTCTTTCAATTAATGATATGTCATTCAAAAAGGAAAAAATCACTTTTTGTTATATTATTTGTATATCCTGTTCCACACATGTGGACCACCACTACCCTTATTGTGATGGTGATGGAGCATAAATACAGGTATGCAGGAGATCAACACATATACCATTATATAATACAAGTCTCAAAATAAAGCCCCATGTCTGGAGATGTCAAATCGGCTAAGATCTCTCGATATCCCCAGATAACGTGATCCATAATATGCGAGGAATACATATCATGCATTCCTTATGGTAATCATATGACATATGTACCTAGCATAACATGGTCAATGCCTCGATCACGTAAATTGATACACTTGCAATTGTATATTGCATGGCCATCTCTTCTTATGATATGCATGGCCACATTAGTAATTTATAGATAGAAACATGTGCAAAATTCGTTGCTGTCATGATTAGAAACCTATAGATAAAAACATGTGCAAAATTCTTTGCCGTCATGATGCAGCATAAGTTCTACCAATTTGCAACTGTTCCAACTCAAGTTCATTTTTTTTTTATGGGTACTTAAAATTAAAGGAAAACATGTGAGTAAGATGTTAAATTGTTCATCCTTTATGGGTACTTTGACAAATTTCCTTAAATTGAATTTTCTAATGTTAAATTGTTCATGTCTTGTGGTTATTTTGACAAATTTCCTTAAATTAGATTTTCGAATGACATGCTTATGACACAACATGGTATGCGTACCAATAAATGATTTATTATATTCTAGATATTGGTATTGGGCATATATTTGAAACCGTTAAATATAGAAGGCATCCATATCTAAAAGAAGTATTATTTAAAAAAAAAATAAAGACACAGATCCAAGATAGTATTGAGTAGAACCATTTATTATCTTAAGATGCTAAAAAAATATTCATATGCAGCTGCATTTTAGCTCTCGAAGCATCCTTAAGCTAAATTAACCATAGTTGTGATGCTTGATATATATTAAAGATGTAGCAACATGTGATGCTGCTTGATAT
>NW_006498103.1:284661-305045 GCF_000471905.2 Amborella trichopoda
TATATATATATATATATATATATATATATATATATATATATGCTTTGTGTGTGTGCATAATATGGTAATTCAAACAAAAATTGTTTTGTAAAGTGGAGATAGATATGATCATATCACCTTTTCTTCCACAGTTGTGAAAGTTGAAAAACAAGAAGGCCTCGCCTTGAGAATGATCACTTCTTCCTCTTTCATGGCCATACTTATCGAGAAATGAAAAATGAAACTCTCTCAATAAATGATAAATAGTAAGATTCCCTAGGCAGTGGGTAAGAAATGGCCATTCTGGGGCGGGCGGTTATGTAGAGTAGTGTCATCTGTAGATTTACTAATATGCCCATCATAAAACTATTGCTTATTTATGTTTGACTATTTTTCTTTCAAATAATTCTTAAAGGGTAAAGCACACTAGTTGCCCCTATTAGCCAACCGAGGCTACTAATAAAGACTAAAGAATCTGTAAACAACATACTTTCTTCCCTACCAAAGAAAGAATTATTTGGTTAAATAATTAACCAAAGTGGCAATCATGATACACTTATCTACAAATTTTCAGCCTTTGAGTTGTGTTTTTTTTGTTTTTTCTTTGTTTCTCTCTCTCTCTTTTTTGGTAATTTAGAGGCTACTATTGAGGTCAACATGCCAAGCCGACTTTCCAACTTGCTTAGCTTGTCTTACAATGCCCTAGCATGAGCAATGTACTGAAGCTCATCTCCTTAAGCCAACTGAAACCTCCGCATAGGCCAAGCACATTTAGAGACAAGCTCGGCTTGAGCTTCTCTAACACAATACAAAGACTATAAATTATATTATAGTATCAGACCTAAAAGAGTAAACTCATCTTGAGCTATTAAAAAAAGAAAACTCGGTCTTTGGGATTTAAATTGCTTAAGACCTTTATGATTTCCAAATTCAGACATTGACACTGAACTCCAAGGCTAATATAGATATCCATAAATATTATTATGTAAAATTGCTTGCTTGTGATGTGGTCCACTAGTTTATTATTGCCAACACATACTTCATTAGATACTAATTTGAACGCCCACTTTTTAGGCCTCTAGGAATAAAAACCTTTCTAATTGTGCCTGAGTGGCCTCTAACCAACTTTACGAATGACATGCCATTATTCATGGTTGAAAGTTAGAACCCTCGTTATGTAAAATGCCATCAATAATGATGTCTCACTGATAAACCATTTATTAAAACCTTGAAATATATTAAAAAGTAGAAAACCTCCTTTGCTACGATTGAAAAAATCATCGGTATTGCTATAATTCGTAGTTATCACTTAGAGTGCCTATTTAAAAAATAGGCCTAAAGGCAGGAAACATTAAGGTTTGGATAAAGGGCCATGGGATGACCATATACGGAATATAAGTAAATACTTTAGTGCAAGCCAAGCTCAAGCATATCTTCCCTTAATGTATTCACACTCAAGATGGTTGCTTTCAAACTCTTATCAAGCTAAAGCTAGTTCCCTAGCAATTTAAAGCCATGCTTTGCAAGCCGTAGCTTGGCGTGCTCGGCTTAAAGCTAGTCCCCTAGCACTTGAAAGCCATGCTTTGCAAGCCTTAGCTTGGTGTGCTCGGCTTATTTTCACTTGTAAGGGCAACGTATTTTGTCTTTAGAACATTTCATAATTTGGTAAAATACAATAATTAGATAGTAATACACTTTAAACCAATAAAGTATGTTGGTCTATTTGAAATGTTTAAATTTAGTCTATGCTTATACCTGGGCATTTTGGTAATATATTTGTAAATATTTAGAATTCGAGTTATTTTAATTACTTAAATTTTGTTTGGGGCATAGTAGAAGTGAAATGGAAAGGTGGGCCAAAGTTAAAGGTGTTAACAATTTGATGACATATGTTAGCCATATTCCCTCATAATCCAAAATAAGATTACTTTTGATACAAAGCCATTTCATGGCGTGGATGAGGATTCCTTTATTCTAGCACCTACCAATTGCTTTCCCTATTCATGCACCACACCGCATTCCTCTATGTGAATTTGGTCTTACTTTCTTTTTCTCTCTAAATTAAAGTAATAAATGGGCCTTTGTCTCTATCAATCTCTCTAAGGATAAATTCGTGGTCTCTATCTATTTTTGGAAACATATAAATTGATAGTAGTGTTCGACTCTAAAATTATCTTTGACATTTACAATAACAATGATGCATTGATAAGTGTATCAATATTGTCATGCAAAGGATGATGACTAGAGTTTACTAGTATATCTTATTGTTGATATCCCACTCCTTCATATATTTGGTAAAGATGCACTATCAAGTGACATGGATAAACCTTAAGGAAATCAACTACCAAATCGAGCATTATTGTTGAGAGAAGTAGAAAAATGGTAATGGGTTAATAAATATTTTTGGAATGAGGAATGGAGTCATGCCTAAAAACTTGAATAAAATTTTTATATTTACATAGACATCCACATGAATATTTTGGAATAGCTGAGGAATGGAGTCTTACCTGAAAGGTTGAATCAAACATTTTATAGTTACATAGATAACCACATGCACATCATATAAATATACACATGGTCGAAATTTGTGTCTATCACTATAAATGGAGAAGTGGGAAAGGAACCAAAATGGAGAAGCGCATTGCATGCGATAGGCAGATAAAATTCCCAGCATTCTATCATTTTTGTAAAGGTACAAAAAGATTTCACAATTATCCTCCACTATTTCTGGATGGTGAAAACACCAAGAGATTTACATGTGAGTCATCTATTTATAAGTTGCGGATAGGGGATACATATGTAAGTATAAGTTCTGGCACTTAATTTTGGATGTGGTTTCTATAAGGTTGCAACCTTAAACAATCCAATTAAAGCACACCTCCAAAACTTACCATAGTAGTTTTGGTGTAAAGCATTCTCAAGATTATCCCAAAATCTATTTTCATATCTAATTATAAAACTCTAAACTCCAAAAATGGTTAAAATCAAGTAGAGCTATAAACATATGAAAATCTTGAAAATTGACGGTCTAGATAATGTGTTGCAAGATGCATTATTTCTAGGACTCAAAATAGTATTATTTTTAAATATTCAGACATCTTGAGGTCAAGATGATCAATTAGAGGGTCTTTCAACATTAAAACAACTTTTTTTGATGGATTTTTGAGGTGCATCCTTATTTCTATATTTTAAGGTTGCAACCTTATATAAACTTTTTCCTTTAATCTTTTAGATAAGATTTAATTTCTAAATAATTTTCAAATTACTTGTCATCCCCAGTACTTTTATCTCTACATCTGTTAGTATTTAAGCTCCATTTGGTAAGTGACTTCCTCAAGGATATGGCTCTTTCCTGACATTTAGCGGTGTCCATTCCCAAGGAGTATGACACTTGCAATAAGAAGACACTAACTAGGTGGACCATCTTTTGCGTGACAATATTGTTATTTGCGTGACAATATTGTTATACTTGTTAAGTTAGTATTGTTATTTTTAATGCCAATAATGATTTATGACACTTGCAATAAGAAGACACTACTAAATTATGCACGTTATCTTTTGCATGATAATAATGATACACTTGTCAATCTATCATTGGTAACAATTGAACAATACGAGATGGTTCATCCTTCTCACTCGGTTGTGCCTCTTGCCCAAATGTACCAAGGAGTACAACACTTGTAATAAGAAGACACTAAAAAACTACGGGCACTATCCTTTGCATGACAATATTGATATATTTTTTGATTTGCTTCTCAATTATAAATGCCAATAATGACTTTACAATTAAACCCTACCACCCGCTTTACTTTTCCCATGAGAGAGACCGACATTTTTTTTAAAAGAGAGCATTAGAGACAATACCCATTTATCACTTTAGTTGGAGGGAGAGTAAGAAAGTAGGACAAAATCACCTGGGGCATTACCTTGTGGTGCATGAATGGAAAAGGGTTTAGGGTTATAGGGTTTAGAGTTTAGGGTTTTGAATGGTAAGTGAAAAACATGTAGACACTAATGAAGGAATTATTGTAAATGCAAAACATGTAGACACTAATAAAGGAATTATTATCCGTGTTCTATTAAAAAAATTTATCAACATGTGTTTGGGCATAACAATTATATCAACAAAAGCAATGTAATTTAGGATTATGTAAATGAATTTGAAGGAGACTGGGAATACATGGCATCAAAAGTTTTACCATCTAACTTTGACTTACCCTTCAGTTTGCTTCCAACCCAAACCATATTTGAATAATAGAAATAAGCTAAATGCAAAACAAATTCAAAATATATTACCAAAATGCCCTGGTATACTCTATTAGCCAAAATTATGCTAATATAAAGGCATTTACTACTAATTATTGTTTTCTACCAAAGTACGAAGTGTATTAAGGACTACATTTATAGCCCATAAAATTTCAAATGAGCCAAGAAAAAGAGAGCCTTAGATTATCCAAGTATAGCTTTGCATGGGTGGGGGAATAGCTTCAGCTTTGCTTGGGCTCGACAATAGTTAGAAGCAGCCAGTTTGAGCTTCAATTGGTTAAGGGAAGACAAACTTGAGCTTTATTTGAACATCCCATAGCTTTATCCAAATCTTATCTTTTTATGCCTTTATGGTTAGCCATGAAATATGCACTCTTAAATGGCTGTTAGCCATGAAATATGCATATCCAAAGTTTTGGCTATGGCAGCAGAATGGTAACTTTTTATTTTCTATTTTTTATGCATAGCCATCAATGAAATATCAATATAATGGCCATGTTACTATTAAGCAGCATACAATTCATAAATCTTCACCATTGAATAATAGCATGTCATTCTTAACGTTGCCGTACCATCCAATGAGGAGCAAGTATAAAGGAATTTTATCGCTAGCAGCTAAAAAATTGGACGTTGAAACTAGCACTATACAAGCCTAAGCCAGGCAATAGTAAACAACACGAACACATCATAAGCAAATAAATATACATAATAAGTCTATATTATATAATATTACATTATATCTTATTTTAGTTTGGTAGCACAACATTAAGAATTGAATTCGGGAAGTAATTTTTTGACCATCAACTCCTTAACCAATTCAAAACCCAAGTTTAATTTCTTCATATAATGTCTCAAGATGAGTATCCTCTTTAACATGGGGCTAATATAATATAGTATAGTATTTATTGAGTAGGTGTTGTTTGAAAAATACATGTATTAAACATGCTCATGCCATGCTTGACTCTAGTTGTCTTATATTGATAAGGAGACCAATCAGTCCTATAATTTATATGTACTTGCATTCCCTCTTCAAAATTTGTTTTTGAGATGGATTTTTAATTTAATTTTTTAGGCATATATAATTTTTAACATGGAGATCAAGAACATGTAATAAGATTTTCAAACTAAAAATGATACTTTTTTAAAAACATTTATAGGACATTGTTTTTTATTTTTTTTAAGACGGTTCCCCACCTAAAATCCATCTATAAGATGGATGTCCTATGCTTCGGGGGATGGAAATGTAGCTCTGCATCCCCCGACACACAAATATTTTTTCCATTTAATAAACGAATTAGCAGGTTTCACTTGTCTTTACTTGTCAAGATGTAACTTATTACTGACATTTAAAGCTAACGCAAGCCAGCAAGCAAGCTGGTTTGGCATGTTGACACCCATTGTAGCCCTAGATTACCCAAAGAAAACTGTCACAAATTTGTAAATGAGAGTGAATCTTGGTTTCCATTTAATCAATTATCTAGCGAAATAATGTTTTCTCTCTATTAGGGAAAATATCAAAGATGTTGAGGGTATTGTGTTTTACCAATTATTAAATACACAAAAGAAAAATATTCAAAAATAAGTTAAGAAATAATTTTATGATGCCCTTATTAGTAAATTTATATGTGATGTTATCCTATATAAACGCCCTTGGGAATGGTCATTTCCTCCACTGTCTTGTTGTGACCCATTGCTAGAAAGTCTTACTATCTGCTATTTATGAGGAAGTCTTGTATAACATTGCTCGATGAATATGGCCATGGGAGAGGAAGTACATATCATTCTTGGGGCACGGGCTTCTGGTCTTTCTCCATCATCTTGTACTTACCTAGTCTCTTTCCTAAACCTATTTGTGGAGGGACAAGATCGCCAGCCCTTCTGTGAAATAAAAGGTCTCATGATCATCTCAATCTCCGTTTTCTAAAAGATTTTTCTCATCAACTTTCTCATTTTCAACACATACTATGCATTCACATCCAAAAAGGTGTTCAATAAAACATATGAATGACTAATTCCATCCCCTCTGAGGTGGAGTGGAACCTCTTACATGGCAATCAGATCAAAAATGCTATCTAATTTTATAGTTGTACATTTTATCTCATCTATTTCTTTATTTCTCAAAGTTCGGCACTACCATCATTTGTTTTATTTTTAATTTTATTATTTATTTTTTTGGGAATCTCTTTCCTATGGCCTTTTAATTAAAGTTGAGGCATTTGTGCTTTTGTTTTTATCTTTTATATTTGTTCAGTACTTACAAAATTTGTTCGGTACGAATAAAAGTTTTTTAAAAGCAAATATGTTTGGTATTCTCGGTACGGAATAATATTTTTCTCAAAAACTTCAGCACAATATAAAACAGAGAGCACTGAACTAGTGGGGATTTTTTGAAGAAAAAAGGCATACTTTTAATTTCCAATAAATTTTTTAAATATCTTTTCAATCTCCTTTGTATGTTGCTACATCTTCAATATATATCAAGCACCACAACTATTGGTAATTTAAGCTTAAGGATTCTTGGAGGGCTAAAATGAAGTTATATATGAATGCGTTTTTTTAGCATTCTAAGACAATAAATGGTCCTACTTACGTACTTTTCTGGCTTTGTATCTTTGTTTTAACCTTTCCAAATAATACTTCCTTATATATGGATGCCCTTCTATATTTAGCGGGTATCAAAATATATGCCCAATTCATCGATGCTTTGACTCAAAAACAAAGATAAATCCCTAAAAATCATTTTCAGCTTTTGCGACCTTTTCATTAAGGAAATCCATAGAAGCAACATTTAGACCAATCTCTGGAATATAATAAATCAATTCCTGTTACGCATACCATGTGTTACAAGCATGGCATTCGAAAATTCAATTTAGGGAAATTTGTTAAAGTACCCATAAAGAGACGAACTAATTAAGATTCTACCCATGTGTAACTATTCCAACTCAAGATCATGTTTTTTATGGATATTTTAAAATTAGATCAAAATATGAGTAAGATGTTAAATTAGTCATTTCTTATGGGTAATTTGATAAATTTTCCTTCAATTTTTGCTATGCCATTCAAAAAAGGAAAATTCACTTTTTGTTATATCATTTATATATCCTGCTACCCACGTGTGGACCAATACTGCCTC
Source organism: Amborella trichopoda (assembly GCF_000471905.2). Next base: position 292,040 of record NW_006498103.1, read on the forward strand.
CATTTTTGTGACGGAGCACAAATACGGGCATGCAACCGAGCAACACATGATACATGTGGCAAAATAAACCCCCGTAGCCGGAGATGTCAAACAAGCCGACAACTCCTGAAAACCCTGGAAAATGTGATCCATATGCATACCATGCATGCCTTATGTGAATCACGTGACATACATACCAAGCATAACATGAACGATGCCTCATTCACAGAAATTGATATACATGCAATTGCATTTTGCATGGCCATCTATTTCAGATAATATGCAGGGCCACATTGGAAATCAATGGATAAAAACACAGAAAGAATGCTAGTTATGAGGATGTCTACATGATGCATGCAAAACTTCATGAATTGGGGTTTCTCATCAAAGCAAAAACTAGACACCTTCATCCAGGGACATGTTGATGCACTATGCAGGATTGATAAGTAGATTTAAATCAATAAAAACACATACCGGGTTTTTCTCACGACGATCGGATACAAAGCAGTCTCCATGCCCGGGTTCCCGCGCCCGACCACAAGCACATTTTGGCCACTGTAATCCTTCCCTGACTTGAATTATGAAGAGTGAAATACCTCCCCGTCAAACATAGGATGTCCTGGAATTTCAGGCACCATGCCCTCACTATTCTCCCCAGTAGGAACTATTAAGAATCTCACGCTATAACGCTCAACATTGTTTGTGTACGTGTTAGTTCAAACAGGTAGACCCGAAGGCCCGGCCCGTACGATGATTATGACTTGCTCTTTCATTGCCTTTATTTATCTGGCAATCGCAAGTAACAAAACTTTCTCTAGCAATGGCAAACAACAACACGACTGTGAAGGAAATGGGCTTGGTACGGGCAGCGTAAAATAGTTACCGGTAAAATGACTAATTTGCCCATCATGCTACTACTACTGCAACATTTAACCTTCTATTAGCTTTCCTTTGCCCTTTTCTTTTATTTCTTTCACACATGAAGAACACATGCCATCCTCTACCTCTTTGTTAATTCCCCTTGTAGCCATCCAATTATTCAAAAGGAAAACACAGTATTGAAACATCTTTACAAGGCCAACTTTTCTCCCTTGCTGAAATACATTTTGTATATACAGAGTCATTGAAAGTAATTTTATTATTCACCCTCTAATCTAATATGCGAAGTTGCTTTCCAGATTTTGCCTGCCCTCCTTATCATATTAGTAGATCCGAAGATATTTTACTTGATGACACTACATTTTGGCTAGTAGGGTAAGTAGGTTATTTGGGAATATTTTGGTGTTAAGACAAAAATGTTTTCAAGGGCGTTTTGGTAAAATTGCTGTTAAAATTTGAACATCTAGGTTATTCATATTTTGAAATAATGGTGAAATTTAAGTGCACAAAATAAAGGTGTTAAACCGTTGCTGCCATGTATTCATTCCCTCGTGGTTTCTCTCTCTCTATCTCTAGAAATAATGGGGAGTAATTGCGAAATCAATTGACGTCTAAAACAATGTTGGGATGCCAAGAGTTTATCTATTCTTGACATGTGTCATCCTCTTTCCAATATTGGAGACAAGTGATAAGTGGAAGTCTAGTGCCAAATAGACCATTAATAGTGCACAGAGAGAGTAAGTGTGGGTCACAGATTTTTCAAATATGTAGGAAGAAGTTTAATCATCGAAATTAGATATGCTTAGACGCTCGTATATAGTAACTCGGACGACTCAGACAAGTAACTCAAGAGTTTTGGGCGAGTTAGACACCTTTTCAACATTATTTTTTAAACATCCCTATTTTTTTAAAATTTTCAACATTATTTTTTAAACGTCCCTATTTTTTTGAAATTTAAAAATAAAAAAAGAGCCTCCACAAAAGTGGATCTCAAGACCTCTTGTAAAGAGGTCAATTTGTGTAGACAAGAGCAATAACCAACACTTAGCTTTATGTTAAAAAGTCGTGCTTGTAACATTTATTACTGGTTTTTATCTTCGCTTTAAAAAAAAAAAGAGCTGCATTCGGGCGGGTTACTTGGACTCACTCTAGTAATTCGCCTCAACCAAGTACCTTGGCCAAATCGATTTTTTGAATACCGTGCATACGATTAAGGCATTTGTCCTTTTGTCTCCCTGCTTATCAACAAAGGATAATGTTTATGCCATATATAATATGTATAGAAATTAAATTTAGAAATCAAAGTCATGCAAGTAGATTTCTAGGGCGTTATAGTGCTGCCTAACCCCAGGCCAAAACTAGGTCCAGGTTGTAGGCCCACAGGCCAAAACTAGGCCTAGGTTGTAGGCCCACAGGCCATTGGGCATCTCTACGCACATGCAGCTGCCTATAGGCTAGGTTTGGGTTGGTTTAAGATTGGCCTTGACCGCATTGCCAGGGCCGAATAATCAATGGGTTGCCTGAACCCGGGCTATGGACCAAGCCTGCCCCGATTGGCAGCCTTTCCACTTTCCCTTTCTCCCATGTGATATATCATAGTAGCTCGCTGTCATGAAGGCTGAGCATCTCTCTCTCTCAAATATAAAACCTCCCCCCACAGCAAGAGATTTTATTGAAATTCAATCAAAAGCTTCTTCAAATATTAGAAAAATGAAATAATAATCTCCCATCCGAGTATGCACTTCCAGGTAACCACGTAGGAAATCAATATTCAAAGAGTGAAATAAAACAATGGAGAAAAGTTGGAGATGAACTTCTAGTAATGTTTCTTGTAGAGATATAATCTAGCCAAAAACACAAACAGCCATACGCATCATATAAAAAATAAATGTATGTAATACAAACATTTACTTTTTATACAAGAGGGTCACAATTATTATTGATTGCTAGATGTGAAGTCCTAGTCATGTTTAATCATACCGTTATAATCCAAACAAAAACACAGATAACCATAATCATAATATAAAAAACAATCAAGCCAATAATGTGCTTAATCTTGTAGATACCCCATTTTTAAAACTGACAAATTCTATGATATTCCTGAACTTTTAGGATCACACTATCCTAGTAAACCCCCAAACTATAGACCACCATAGTCCATACCGCCTACCCTGTAATCCAGTATCCTGCAGACTACTATGTTTTAGTAAAAAAAATCATTAAAAATAGCAAAACATCTCGTTTTGACCCAAATTTTGGCAGGCAACATCACAAGAGCCCGTAGATCCACCCAGAAGTGGAATCTACCAATTTTGAACATATTTGGTATAGGCGACGCTCCCAGAGTCACCTAGCCCCGACTACCCCAAATTAGCAATTTCTGCATGCGAACACCTCCCAAATCATTTTGGGGCCTCGGCGACACAACCAATTTCACCTAAGCCTTGGACTACCAAAACAGCAGTCCAGGCTGGAAAATCTTCTGGTTATGGTAGGTTACCCATTCCAGACGATTTTTAGCTTATAAAAATATCATTTCAGCATCGTTTTAGGATAGACTCTTTAGACTCTTGAGACTCTAAAACTCCAGAGACCCTTTAGACCTAATTAGATCTTATGCCTAGAGAAATCTTAGAGATCATGTGACAAAGAAAAAGACTTAGACTTAGGAAAACCCTAGTTTTAGGCCATTTGCAGCCCTTAGATCAAGAATTTCATCCAACCAAGCAAAGTTCTGGTCAAAACCTAAACAGCAACAAAGAGGACGTACGACATAAACTCAGTCGGTCCTGATACGGGCGAGGCCTCGAAGCCTCAAAGTCCCAAGCCAACTGGCCCAGTCTGATACATTTTTACTATTTCTTGTGTTTCTTTTATATTTTAATTTATTTTATTAGAATTAAATTAGGTTTATTGCTTTTTACATAGCATTTCTTATTTCAGATCAATGCTGGCTCTGCCACTGATCTGAGGGCAAATCTGCTCATTTTTTAGTAGATCTAACCTCGGATCAGAATTTGATTGTCCCACTCTCTATCACACATCTATTTTAAAATTAGTTTGTGGTACGAATATGAGGGATCTTCATTTGGAGATCTCTCCGATTTGCATCGTAAACAAATATCAATGTTGAAGGCATTCTTAGCATCTTGTGACAATCCAAAAACCTTCCTTGAGAGTCCAGAGCACTAGAGACCATTTGGCCCTCTCCAATGGTTATTTTGGGCATTTAGCTCTTGGCATGCCATCTTAAGTACAAAATCCATCCTTATCCTTGCAAAATAAACAAATTTCCAATTTAAGTCCTCAAACATTCCAAACAAGTATTCTAGAAATATAATATTCCAAAACATGCTAGTCATTTTTCTAAAACTGATTATCATCTAAAATCACTCATTGATGTTTCATCAATTGTTGAAAATTTGATTAGAATCTAAATTCATGCATTTGATCTTTTAATCATATCAAAGGGGTCCAACTAGATCATACATTGATTACGAAATTATTTGTTGAAGTAAGGTTAAATGAGATTTACCTTGAACCATGCCTCGATATTAACCTTGTAGCCATTTGCTGGTTTTATGGCATCGAAGACCACCACTTTGTTAGAGAACTCCACTTCATTCCCGCTTATGAATGCAATAGCAGGCAAGTCCCCATATTAGGCCTTCCAGTGGTTGGGGTACATGATCTTTGGCATGCCATCTTGCTTGGCAACAGCCTTTATGATCATACATTAATTACGAAATTATTTGTTGAAGTAAGGTTAAATGAGATTTACCTTGAACCATGCCTCGATATTACCCTTGTAGCCAATTGCTGGTTTTATGGCATCGAAGACCACCACTTTGTTAGAGAACTCCACTTCATTCCCTCTTATGAATGCAATAGCATGCAAGTCCCCATATTAGGCCTTCCAGTAGTTGGGGTACATGGCCTTTGGCATGCCATCTTCCTTGGCAACAGCCTTTATAATCCTACAAATCATTGTTTCGCAAGTGGCCACCACCAAAAATTTCTTGTTTGGAGATGGCAGAACATCCCTAACTCTACATTGCTGGTGGCAGTTTTCACTGGCCTATGATATAGTGTCCCAAGCTCAAAAAATATAGAATAGTCATTTATTTATAAAATCCTTCTTGGATATGAAGTTCATTGTGTTGTGTGTGTATGAATAATGTAGTGATCCACTCAAAATTTCTTTTGCAAAGTGGAGATAGAGACGATCATAACACCTTTTCTTCCACATAACTGTAGGATAGCCTTCTCCCTCTAGGATTATGTTTGGGAAGGAGATTTGGTGATGATAAGAGAAAGTAGAAAAACCAAAAGGCCCTGCCTTCAGAATGATCACTACTTCCTCTTTCGTGGCTGTGCATATCAAGAAATGGAAAATGGGTCTTTCTCCATAAATGGCAAATTAGTAGGATTGGCCATGCAGGTACTAGGGACATTGCAGGGTAGGTTTTTTATTTATTTATTTTTAGGGGGGGAGGGAGTTATTATATAGGATAGCATCATCTGTAAATTTACTAATTTTCCCATTGTAAAACTAGTGAGTTTAGTTTGAATAATTTTCTGCCGTATCTTTCCTAAGAGGTAAAACACACTACCTTAGACATCTTTGCTACTTCCCCTAATACCAAACCGAAGTAGATAATAGAGACTAAAGCATCACTATACAATTATCTCTCTTCACCAGAAAAACATTATTTGGTAAGATAATTAATCAAAATGAAAAACACGATTCACAAATTTTAGGCCGTTGGGCTTTTTTTTTTTATTATTGGTAATTTATGGATACTATTGGGGTCATCATGACAATAGCTTGCTTTCCAACTGGCTTTGCTTATCTTACTTTATCCCAACTCGTAAAGCAAAGCATGAGTAGAGACAGGCTCGGCTAGAGCTTGTTTACCATAATATCAAACTTTAATATTATAAATTATACCAATGTATCAAGACCTAAACGAGGAAACTCATTTTGAGCTATTATATTTAGAACGCATGCTTTGGAAATTAAATTGGATCAAGGCATTGATGATTACAATTTTCCGTCCAAATTAGAGCTTGACACATGACTGTGATATCGTATAGTAAAAGTTCATATTATCATGAAAACTTGCTTGTTATGATGTGGTATACATGCTTGTTTTAGTACTCATTTGAAAGCCCATTTTTTTAGCCATTAGCAATAATATTGTCTCATTTGCTGTTATACCAACTTTAGGAATGGCATGCTACTATCCATGGCTGAAAGCTTGCAAATGGAACCTTGATTATTAGTAAAATGTCATCAACAATGATGTTTCCTGATAGCTACATACTTAAACTTTAGAATTAACTAAAAAGTAGAAAACCTCTTTTTCTACTATTAGAAAAATCTTGGGATGTTACTATAATTTGTTGTTGTCACTTAGAGTGCCGATTTGACAAGTACCCATAAAGGCAGTAAACGTTAAGGTTTGGATAGGGATATGGGATGCTAAAAATGACGTATAAGTAAATAATTCAACACCAGCCAGGCTCAAGCCAATCCTTCTTTAGTCAATTCAAGCTCAAGCAGGTTGCTTCAAACTCCTCTCAAGCCATGCAGTGCTAAAGCTAGTCCCCCAGCAGTTGCAAGCCATACTTTAGCTAGCCCAAGCTTGGCGTGCTCAGCTCATTTTCACTTTTAAGGGCTGCACATTTTGTCCGGCTACACATTTTGTCCTTAAAATATTTCATAATTTGGTAAGTATGATAGTGGGTTAATGTCTTTATTTTAATAGACATTAAGCTAATAAAGTACGTTGGTCGTTTTGAATTGTTCACGGTTACTCCTTGCTATTACAAGGGAATTTTGTTAATATATTTTCAAACATTTAGAATTTGAATTATTTTACTTCTGCAAATATGGTTTGAGTTGTAGTGGAAATGAGATGGAAGGGTGGATCAAATTTAAAGGTGTTAAAACTTTTCATGCTATGTGTATCCCGATTCCCTCATAGTTTACTTACATAATCCAAAAATAATATTACTTTTGACCCATGTTCATAAAACCTTTTAATGGTAAGTGGCTAAGAATTAATTATTAGGGTTTGCATGCCTAGTACCTACCATCTAGGTTTCTCGTTCATACACCATGCCATGATGTTGTAGGTGAATCTGACCGTACCTTTATTTTCTCTCTGTACTAGAATAATAAATGGCCATTTGTCTCAATTGTTCTCTCTTAAGGGAAAATTGGTGATCTCTTTGTCATTTTGAAAATGAAAAGTGGACGGTAGTGTTTGACTAAAAAATTATTTTTGACATATACATTAACAATGCTATATTAACAAGTATATTAATATTGTCATGCAAAGTATGGCACCTGAAGTTTTCTAGTGCATTCTTATTGCAATTGTCCCACTCCTTGGTACACCCAGGAAAGAGGTATTGTCAGGTGATATGAATGAATCATTTATTTAAGGACGAATCAAATGGAAGAAACCATCTCTATTCCATAGCTAAACCACTGTCTAGGAAGAGCCTATTTTTATTTCACAGCTAAATCACTTCCAGGAATAGACTAACTTTCGACAAAACCTAATCGAGCAAACTCTTTCTCTCCCGACCGGCAATACCCCTCAATTTTTCATCTCTATTCTACAGCTAAACCATTGTTCAGGAAGAAACTATCTCTAATCTACAGTCAAACCACTATCTAGGAAGAGACCCTTGAGAGCAATCAAGAGTTTCTCTCACCAAAAACGAAAACCACCCAAAATCTTCATGAAAAGCATTTCTCTACAATAAACTAGCCTCTCACTCTATATGAGACACACCGTAGTATTTATCTCTATAGGAAGCTCTCTTCTCTCTGAAATAGGGCATACATATTCTGTCATCGTTAATGTTATATATGTATAAGGTTAGGAGTCCATGCTAAGCAGGAAACACCCTATAGATATTACATATATCTCAAGAACCAAGAGATACACCCAAAAGTCCTGATCTTGTTGGATATCTATTTTCTTTAGGAACTTATCAATAGCAATCTCAATCCGACATAATATGGGATTATCTTATGTGAATTATTTTTTATTTCGCCATATCAAATAATCTCCACGTTGATATCAAAATCACATACTCACCATTCCAACTTCCAATGGATAGCTTTATGAATTCATCATCTTTTACCAAATAAATTCTTTTATCATTCTTGCGGAAAAATGGTGATTGCCATCATATTTATCCACCTCAAATAAAACACATAATTTGCCATTTGTTTTTCTTCAATCGAATGCACAAACATTAACTTTCTACTAAACTATGCGCTTCGATACCACTTGTTAAGATTTAAGTACCCTCTTAGATGCGAAAATAGGAATCCCAAAAGTTAGATTTCACCAAGATCATGTACCTATCTAGCTAGAAACAAAATAGGAGGGAGCACGAGCCATAATATGAGAAAGAAAGTATGAAACACACATGCTACAATAACACAAAGATTTACATGGTTCACCCCAAGAGGGCTACATCCATGGGCCCAGTAAACTGAAATTCATTATACCAATGAATGTTACCTCTCTAACCCTCCACAAAACCCGATCGAGCAAACATTTTTAGACCGATAACTTCTGACAGGCGCTACTCGTCAATTTCTTATCTTTATTCTACAGCTAAACCACTGTTCAAGAAGAGACTATCTCTATTCCACAACTAAACCGATGTCCAGAAAGAGACTCTTGAGAGAAACCAAGAATTTATCTCACTAAAAGAGGAAATCACCCAAAATCTTTATGGGAACCGTTTCTCTATAATAAATCAGTCTCTCACTCTACACGAGGCACACCATGGTGTTTCTCTTCATAGAAATGTCTCTTCTCTCTAAAAGGAAGTTTTGACTCTCATGCACAGGAGGCATCTGTCTCTCTCTCAAGAGAAAGTCATCTTTCCGATATGGTGACCCAAATAGGACACAAATATTCTTTCATCTTTCATCCCATATAAAGTTAGGAGTCCACACTACGTAAGAACTTTCTATAGATGTCACATATGTCTCAAGAACCAAGAGATATACCCAAGAGTCCTAATCTTATTGGATATTTATTTCCTTTAGTAACTTATCAATATCAATCTCAATCTCACATAATATGGGATTTCCTTATGTAGATGATTTTGGATATGACTATTTCCAACATTTTGATCCTCAAAACTCCTTTTTGAAGCCATACTTTAAATGAGAAAGCTCTTAATCACAAATGACCAAGAGTGAATTTTGTTCGTTGTAGTGTGCTGCTCTGGCTTTGTTTTCCATGAATTCTATTTAGTAACTGCTAAACGTATTTTGGGCAAATCACTATCTAAAGTATTAAGTTGATCTTTGACTCAATGCTATCTCTAAAGGAAATTTGGCAAATTTGTTGCTATCTGTCTCACATAAATGAAAAGTGGATAGTAGTGTTTAGATTCGTTTTGAATTTTATAAAAGGGCAAGCTTTCTATGCTTCTCCTAAAACATAAAACTTATATACTTCCCCTTATCCGACCGTCCATTCTGAATGGAGGGTTAAGATTGACCCAATCACAATGTCACATCTCTACACTATTTTATTTTTAATTTTTTTATAAACTATTTTAACACTAAATTTTGGACGTCCAATCCTCTATTAAACTCGCACTAGCAAAAAATATAAAAAAAAATATTTTCAATAAAATAAAAATGACCAAAATACCCTAAAAATTTCAAGGGGTATTTTGGTCATTATATTTTATAGAAAATTTATTTTTTATATTTTTATTAAGTGCGCCCCATTGAGATGATGGCACATACCAAATTTCATAATCATATAATTTGTATAAAAATAAAACTAAAAATAAAATACTTTGAGACGTCGGATCTAAGATCAAACGGTGAGTGGCTCTCTTGATCAAAATTGGACGGCTGAATAATAAAGGAAGCATAGATCTTTTATGTTGTAGGGGAAGTATAGAAACATTTCCTGTTATAAAATGAGGCTAGAGTAACGAGTTTATAGATATTGTTATGAAAAGGATGGCATCGTCATTTTAGCTCCGGCGTTCATAGTCCTTGGTACATTTGATGACGATGCATTTCTAGGTGACCTACAGTATATCGATAGATTTTTCATTTATTTATTTTAAATTGTTTTAAAAAAAAAATTTAGGTCTATAATAGTGAGAATAATGTGTTAGGATTTAAGAGCTATCGTAGATGTGAAAACAAGAATCCCAAAGTTGGATCCTACCAAGATCGTGTACTTGTCCAGCTAAAAACAAAATAGGAGAGAGCACTAGCCATAATACGATAAATAAAGCATAAAACACACAAGCCACGAGAATACAAAGATTTATATGGTTCACCTCAAGAGGGCTACATCCACGGATACGACAAACTATAATCCACTATACCAATTAAACTTACATTATAGATTTTGGGATATAGAGTTACCTCTTTAATCCTCGACAAAACCCAATTGAGTAAACCCCTTTAGACTCGCTCTTCCGATCGGCACGACCCATCAATCTCTCCTATCTATTCCATTGCTAAACCACTTTTCAGGAAGAGACCCATCTCCCACAGCTAAACCACTATCTAGAAAGAGACTCGTCTCTATTCCATAGCTAAGTCGTTGTCCAAGAGGAAACCATCCAAAATCTTCATGGGAACTGCTTCTCTACAAGAAACCAACCTCTCAATCTACCAGAGGCATATCCATGGTGTTTCTCTCCGTATGAAGCTCTCTTCTCTCTAAGGGGAGGCCTTAACATTGATGCAGAGGTGGCCCTGCCTCGCTCCTTTCCCATATGGTGATCCAAATAAAGTACACAAATTATCTGCACTTTCATCCCATATATATAAAGTTATGAATCCACATCAAATACGAAACTTCCAATAGATGTTAAATATATCTCAAAAAGCAAGAGATATATACCAGATTCCTAATATTTTTGGATTTCTATTTTTTTTAGGAAGCTTTATCAATATCAATCTCAATTCCACATAACATGGGATTTCTTTATGTTGGTGTTTTTAGATAATCACCATATTCAACAATCTTCACCTTGATATCAAAATCACTTGTTTACAATGCCAACATCTATTGTATAGCTTTATAAATTTTTCATCTTTTATCAAATAAATTCATTCATCATTCTTGCGTAAAAATTGTGCTCACCATCATATTTCCCTATCTCAAATAAAACAGTTACATATTTTTCCAAGTGTTTTTCTTCAACCGAATGCACAAATACTACCCTTGTACTGAAGCATGCACTCTGATACTATTTGTTAATATTTAAGAACCTTTTTAACTGTAGAAACAAGAATCCTAAAGTTGGATCCTACCAAGATCGTGTACTTATCCAGCTAGAAAAAAATAGGAGAGAGCACGAGCCACAATACTAGAAATAAAGCATGAAACACACACGCAAAAAGAACAAAAAGATTTACGTGGTTTACCCTACGAGGGTTATATCCACAGGCACAACAAACTGAAGTCCAATATACCAATGAAAGTTACATTACAGATTTTGGGACATAGAGTTACCTCTTTAAGCCTCGACAAAATTCGCATAAACCCTTTTAGACTGGCTCTTCCGATCGACATGACCCTCCGATTTCTCATCGCTATTCCACAGCTAAACCACTGTCCAGAAAAAGACACATCTTCCACAGCTAAACCGCTGTCCAGGAAGATACTCGTCTCTACTCCACAACTAAACCACTGTCCAGGAGGAGAATCTTGAGAACAAATGAGACTCTCTCTCTAACAAGGGAAACCACCCAGAATCTTCATAAGAGTCACTTCTTTATAAGAAATCGGCCTCTCAATCTACAGGAGGCACATCCATTGTGTTTCTCTCCATGAGAAGCTATCTTCTCTCCAAGGGGATGCCTTAGCACGGATGCAGAAAAACCCTGCCTCGCTCTTTAAGAGAAGCCACATTTCCCATATGGTGACCCCAATAGGGCACACAAATTCTCTGCACTTTCATCCTATATATATTAGGTTAGGAATTTACATCAAATAGGAAACTTTCTATAGATGTTACATATATATCAAGAAACAAGATATATATCCTAAAGTCCTAACCTTTTTGGATTTCTATTTTCTTTAAAAAACTTTATCAATATCATTCTCAATCCCACATAATATAGGATTTCTTTATATGGGTGATTTGGAAAAATAGCCATATCCAACATAATGGACAAACATAATGAAAGGGGTGGTCTAAGTATGGAAAGGGGTGGTCTAAGTATGGGGAGATAGCGAGAGAAATGAGGTGGGGAGAGAGACAAAGAGCTAAATTTGGGTTAGCTAAAAGAAGAGTCATAAAAACAGTGGTGCGAGAGAGGGAGAGAGGGAGGGGCGGGGGGAGAGAGTCTTTGGATGTGGTGCGAGGGAGAGAGAGGAGCGGGGGAGAGAATCTTTGGATGGAGGGAGAAATGAGTGTACGAGATGAGGTAGAGAGAGAGAGAGGTGTGGTAGAATTAATGGGGGAAAGAGAAGTGAGTTGAGAGAGAGAAAATGGGAGCGGGGGACGTGCTCCATGTAGGGGGAACTACTACGGGAACAACGCGCCAAACCATGATCTTCATGACACTAGCACGCGAGGCAGTCGTTGCCAAGCTATTTAGTTTGTTATAATGCTGCCTCATTCCAGCCTAAGACTGTGGTCCCATTGGCTATTTGGCAGCCGTGTTCATACACGGCCGCCTATAGGTTAGGTTTGGGTTGGCTTAGGCTTAGGCTTAGGGTTAGCCTTGGCCGCAGGCTTGGGCCAAATCGTAGAGGTTAGGGCCAGGTCCAACCGGGCATGCGGACCTCATTGGGTTGCCTGAACTCGGGCTATGGGTGAGGCCTGTCTAAATTGTTGGCTTTTCTACTCTCCATTTCTCCTATTTGATGTGTCATCATAGTAGCACAATCTCATGACAACTGGGCAATTTTCTCTCTCTCTCAATCAATAAAGCATCCCCCAATAGCAGGAGATTGCATCAAATGTTTCTTTGAATATTAAAAAAATGAAATAGTCATCCCCTATCTAAATATGCACTAAAAAAATGAAATAGTCATCCCCTATCTAAATATGCACTTCCATGAAAATAAGTAGGTAACCACATAGAAAATCGAAAATAAGTAGGTAACCATCAAAT
>NW_006498102.1:4543-35263 GCF_000471905.2 Amborella trichopoda
TAGAGATATTTTTGTTACTAAAAAGAATATCATTGATATTTTGATTAAAAGGCATGGCTGATTATAGAGTGAAGTTTTATGTATTTTATTAATATAAATGCTCTTGTCTTTTAGTTAATATTTTATATCATTCTCAAGATGATAAATATACCATTTGTCATTTAGTGAATATATCAAACTCCAATTTTTTTAGCGATAAGAATATCTCTTGTATTGTAGTAATGGAATATAAAAAGGGTTCTTCAATAATTACATTTAAAATCAAATTTATCTAAAATTTAGGACGTGTGTACATTTGACCAACTTGTACCAAAATAAAATATGAAAAAATAATTGTCAAAACATAAAATGATGAAACTACCCCTCAAATTTTATAGGGCTATTTTGATCATTTTTATCATCTGAATTATTTTTTATATTTTATTCAGGTGGGCCTCACTAAAGCACATACCCCTACAAATTTCATGTTCATATGATTTGTATAAAAATTATTAAAATTCAAATATTATCGGACAATTGCAATAGTGTGATGGGCTTTCGACAATGATGGGCTATAAGTGAAGTACTGTAGAACTTCATCATCTAGAGACATTTTTAAGTGTTTTCCTAATCACACCCCAAAGGAGAGTGAATTGAACAACTTATTGCAGAGAGCGAGAGAGAGGCTCCCTTTAAGAAGGACCAACACGAGAGAGTCCCAATTGAGTTGGATTTCACCTCGGTATCACTCTTTAATCTAGATAGAAAGAAAGAATTAACAAAGCTATATTTGGGAGGATAGGTATTTGCTTTCATCAAGCATTGCAACTTTCCACTTTACATGGTCATTTATGTCTCTCTCCCGATGAACCACATTAAATTTTGCAAAGTGTTTTCTTCAATTTTCAACTTATTTTTTGTTTTCACCTCTTCACGCACACATATACCATAGCGGGTGAAATCGGTTGGTTCTTGCAAGGTGTTCATTATCGGGCCCAAAAGCCCACGAAATTGTTGTGCGTGGAAGCTCTAAACTTGATGGATTAATATTGGTAAATAAAATATGTGAAATAAAGTAAGAAACACATACAACAAGAACATAGATTTTCGTGGTTTATTCCAAAAGGGCTACATTCACAGGCACGGCAAACATAAATCTGTTATGCTGATGAAAATTACATCAAAATTTTTGAAGCGAATCTCGATAAAAATACAGTCGAGCAAACCCTTTTAAACCACTCTCCCTTTCTTATCTTTACTTCTTGCAACCATTACCAATATCACCTGATAGAAATGCCCTTTCTTCTCTTTACTTCTGGCAACCATTATCGACAACACCTGATAGAGACGTGAGAGCAACGAGATACTAACTTTCTCTCTAACTAAAAGGAAAACAACCTAAGAAACAGCCCAAAATCTCTATGGGAACCGCTTCTCTACCAAAAACCAACCTCTCACAGGAGACGCCATCAATGTTTCACTTCATAAGAAGCTCTCTTCCCTAAGAGGATACACCATCAATGTTTCTCTTCATAAGAAGTTGTCTTCCCTAAAAAGAAATTACATCTTATGCACAGGTGGCTCTGACTCGCTCCATTTAGAAGAACCATCATTCCTATATGGTGACCCAAACTTGGCACACCAATTCTGGACTTAGATCCCACATATATAAAGTTAGGAATCGATATAAAATAGAAAACTTCTTAAAAATGTACATATATCTCAAACCAAAGAGATATATCCAAGAGTGCTAATCCTTTTTTGATTTCTATTCCCAATATCAATCTCTGTCTCACTTAATATGGGAATATCTCAATCCCATATAATATGAGATTTCCTTATATGGGCAATTTTGGATAGCCCCAAATCCAACAGAAACTCCCCTAATCTTCTACAGTGAACCATCGTCCTAGTGAGAAGGCGTTCAAGCCCAACACAATTATAATTAAAAAAGTATATAATAATGTGACTATTTACCTTTTGTACAAGGTGTTCACAATTAATCTTGACTTTTGAATATGAAATTGGGGGGGTCGCATTTATTCCATGGACGAAGCACAAAGCTCAAAAGAAATTTTCTTGAACTTTGTAGCATACTTAAACTGTCAAATTTCATATCAGAAGGTTATAATCAATTGTGACCTCCTTATACAATAGGTAAATTAATCTTCGGAAGAATAAAAATCCCAAAAGGGCAAATTTATTGTTCGGTGCTATATTTATTTTTTTATTTGAATTGTTGACATTTCGGGCAAAACAACGTGCAATTTGCTTGTGAGTGCTACACATTATTGACCTCATACCATGAATCTAATCTTATCTAATTTTATTTGAGTAGGAAAGAATCTGGGTATGGGTCATGGTGGTAGCATGCTTAGTTATTACATTGTAGTTTTCAATTCTAGTGACACCACCCATTGAATTATCCCAAAAAATATAATAATAATACTAATGAATTATTTGAGTTGTATATTGGTTTTGGACTTGAGTTGGCAGTTCACAACTTGACTCAGCATAATTTTGAAGTTGTTTAAGTAAGAAATGTAAGTCAATCTTTACTCAAGCTCAGTGATTCAAATTCAAGCAAATATCAAGAACTCATTAACTCGTGCAAGGACAGCTTGAATATGGCCAAGCTCGACCCTTGGACACGCTTGACTTTACCAAATAAAAAATAAAAAAATTAAAAGGAGAGAGTATGAAAGACTAACTAACCCAAAACTTTTGGTAGGGGTGGCAATGGGCCGCACAACCAAGCCCTGTTTGCTTAGACTGGCCCTATAAAATTAGGGCCTGAGGGTTACGCTTGGACTCCGACAGGCCCGACTACAGTTTAGGCTAGGGTTGGGTGGGGCCTGGCTCGAGCCTGTGGGAAACAAGGCCGGGCTTGGTCTAGCCCTATGAGGAACAAGACCGGGATTGGGTCAACCCTGGCCCATGCCAGCCCTAACGCTTGGGTGTCAATGTAATGTACGGTACGAAATTTAGAGAAATTTATCCCATTTCATCGGGACAAATCATCCAAACCCGACATTTGAAATTGCATTTGAGATGTCAATTTCATCAACGTGCTTCGAGCCAAAAAAGGCTGAATTTTCCGAAAAGAAATGGCGAATGGCTACAGTAGGAGGCGGCTTTGAAATCTCTTCATCTTGGAAAATTTTTCCACACTTCCATGAGACCATGCTCTTAAAAATGATTCTTCATTGTCTTGTCAAAAAAAATAATGATTCTGCATTCATTTTAATTGGAAATTCAATCAATTCGACAGCAGAAAGAACCCCAATTTCAAGTCATTCCACGTGGGAGAATAGCATAAGCCGATGGGCATTATTATAGTTTCCATTTTCCAATGAGGTAGACAAGTGCATTTGGTTTTATTTAATAGTAAAAATGACCATTAACTCTCTTTCAAATTTGTATTCCTATTAACCTTTCGGGTTAACCAAAATCCCTTGCATTCTTTTAAGTTAAAAAATTTGAGGCCATTCACTCTCTAATTATGTTTTTTTTTTGTTCTTTTTATAAATTTGATTTTTTTGTTTTACGAAATTCCAAACCCAAACATTAGTCATCCATTTTTTTTGTGACTTGATATACAAATTTTATTAATGATAATAATAATTATTATAGTTAATTCATAATAATAATAACAATAATAACAACAATCATATATTAATTGTTAAAATTTCATCTCTTATAGGTATTTTGATAAATTTTTTAATAAATGAATTATAATAATCCATTAACAATAGTAACAAATATCTTAATTAATCATTTTTCAAGTTCAGAAGATATTGATATAATTGCAAAGGCTTGTATATAATGAGACCATTCACCTTTGATACAAGGTGGTCATGATTACTTACAACCATACGAAGTGAAATTTGATAGCTTGAATGTGTTACGAAGTTCGAGAAAGTTTCTTTTGTTTGAGTTTGATTAATGCAATAATTAGAGCCACCCAATTTCACATCCAATGGTCAACATTAATGTGACTACTTTGTATCAAAGATAAATTATCTCATTGTATATTTTCCCAATTGTAAAATAGGTCATAGTATTAAAGAAAAATTCATTTTCTTTTCATGTCTAAATTTATAAAGTGGGATCCACATAGGTAAGATTGGTTTTAGGCAACGGAAGAGAAAGATAATGAACCATTTTGTAAAATAAAACTATCAAATTTGTAAAAAAACCTAAAAAAAACACAATTAGGAGCTAACAGTCCCAAAATATTAAATCTGAAGAAGTACAAGGGATTTTGGTGAACCCAATGAACTAACAGGGATAGAAGTTTCGAGAAGGGGGTAGAAGTCATTTGCCCTACGTAATAAATAAAAACTAGTAGAAGTACTCCCCCCCCCTCCCCCCACACACTGATTTACCAAAAAAAAAAGAAAAGAGGTAAACATGTGTTTGTGCAGAATCTCATCTTCCATCTTCAAAAGAACGGTGGATGTATCATATACCCTTACCATCGTCATGATTTTCGAATGGAAACGCGCGTATTTGTGTGCTAGAGGTATGCGAATAGTTTTAAGCTTCATGATGGCACAGATTAAACCATCCAATGGCTATCTTTCAGCCACATGGGCGATGGTATTGTGGTCAACTATATTTAGACTATTATTTTTGTATATATTTTTAGTGCACTTAATTTAGGTGGTGCACATCTCTTCAAAATTTCATGTCAAATGGATTTGTAAAAAAAAATTTTGAAAATAAACAAAGGTAATGTTCCCTAAGCCAAGAGCCTCACAAACGGATTTCCATGTATTTTGATGAGAGAGAGACCTCACGAGAGAGAAGATGGTGACGAAAGCCAATACATGGAGATGGAGAGAGGGGGAACGCGGGCATTGAAGAGCTCTTTATAAATTAACAAAAATTGAGACCATAATTGGGAGGGACTAACAATTACAACCAATATCCTTTTCTAATTTGTGAAAAAATGAAGACATTCACATAATTATGATTATTTTAAGGCATCCCACATTCCAAAATTTGTGAGTAGGTTGTCCTAAAATCGTCTAGAATATAACCGATATGTGGGAAAAAAAAAATGTATGAAAAATGTTTATATAATGCATCAAACTTGTAATGTAGATGGGATACACACCTCAAAAATAAAACATCCATTAGAAAAGATTGTTTTTAAGTTGAAAAACTCTCCAATTCATTATCTCCGCCTTGAGATGTATGGGTATGAAAAAAGTGATTCTAAGTCTTAAAAATTGTGCATCTTGTAACACATTATCTGAACCACTCATTTTCAAAATTTTTAAGTGTTTATAAGTTTGCTTGCTTCACACCAAATTTTGGGATTTTAAATTTTATAATCAAGCATGTAACCATCTTTTTATACTATCATGATAATTATCGGCACTAAAATTGCATTTTCCAGCAAGTTTTGAAAGTGCGACTTGCTTTGATTGTTTAAGGCGGCACCTCATATAACCGTGATAATCTACAACTCACGACTTTTGAAAATAGAAAAGTTAAAGTTAGAATGAGTTGTGAATGACACATTTACTAATTATTTGATTTTCTTTTAGCAAAAGTTATGCTAGCAAGTTTGGGTATATGTATAATTATCATTAAAGACAATGTGTATTTTTATTATTTTATAAGGATAAAGTAGAAATTACACTAATGAAGTTTAAATACACTTTTTATTATCTTAGAAGGATAAAGTTGAAATTCTAATAGATGACAAGGGTATTACACTAATGAAGTTTAAGTACACTAAATTAAAAATTGTCATGATATATTTACGAAAATCTCGAATATATCTATAGTAATTAAGCTGCCACGATCCCAATGCCGTGTAGAAGAGGGGTGGTTTAGCAATAAGACCTGAAAGGTACGACCACTTATTTGTATGGTGTTTTTTCTACGGGATTGTAGGGAAATGATATAATGCAATGGTTGTATAGTAGTATAATGTAACCACATTTTTAGAAAATTATATTTTTGGCATTTGTATGACCCCAAATTTTACACACACATTCTCTTTATCCTCATAATCAATCCTATGAAGAAAAAAAATTCAAATTTGCACCCTAGATATGATAAAAATTAGTACCCATCCAATAATGAATCTTGACCATGTATTTGGCGAATTTCAAGATCTAGACCTTAACAAATTCAAAATCACTTCTTCTTTTTTAGCATTATTAATCTAATGATGATAACACTATAGAAAAATTTTGGGAATCAAAAAATCCTTCTGAGGCTTATATCTAACAATTTCAATAAAATAGATGGTTTATATTAATTGGGCTAGAATGAAAACTTTCTAGAACATTTTTCTAAAATTTTCTTTTTTGTGATTGTTTTTCGTAATGAAAAGAGTGTACATTTAAAAATTCGTTTCAAACAAGTGTCTCTAACATGGTTTTTTAAGATGGTTGCATTATACTATTATACAACTGTTGCATGAAATCATTCCCCTATACAATGAGATCATTTACTTTTTATGCAAGGTGGTCACAATTCTTTACAACTATTTGATGTGAAGTTTGATAGATTGGATGTGTCACAAAGTTCGAGAAAATTTCTTTTGAAGTTTGAGTTAGGTCAATAGAATAATTACAGCCACCCAACTTTACATCCAATTATCAAGAATATTGTGACCACCCTGTATAAAAGGTAAATAGTCTCATTTTATACTTTCCTTTTTTCCTTTTTTCTTGAGACATCTTTCTTCCCTTCTTCTGTTCTCTCTTTTTCCTTTTAACTCTTTCTAGGTATCTCCCTCCTTTAATTCTGGGTGCGGTTTGAAAGAAATACCAATGTGATCTTGCCGGAGAATATATATTTATAAAGATTAAAAGTAAAACCAACAAATCCAAAGTCTAATCTTAATGTTATTAAACTAATTTTCTTTAAACAAAAAATAACCACTAGAAAAATGAGAGAGATGACACCATCTAGGTGGGGCGTGCCCCTTCGGTCAACCAAGAAAGGGAGAGATAATACAAGAGAAAGGGCACTTATTATAGTCTTGAGAAAGTTTCTAGGGTTTATCCTTTTTTTTTTCTTTTAACCATTATCCCATCAACAGCAATAAAATAAAATAATACTAATGATAATGTTGTGTTTTATCCAAAAATATGCACAACCCTTATCATGCGTTTAAAGATTCATTCAAATCTTTCTCAAGATAAATCACATAATAACTTGGCCTCCAAGCCAAAGTTGTTACTCTTATCAACTCAACTTTATAGGAAAGATCCCAAAAAGTGGGGCGTGCCACCCAAAAGGTGGCTACGTGGCTCCACCAACTTAGGACATGTTTGGGCCCATGTGCACAATGGCCCCAATGTTGTTTTAAATATTTTTTAAAATTAATAAAATAAATTAATTTGAATGTTTAAAACATTGAAAAAAAATTAATATCTCTATTTTATAAATCTAAATTTTATAAATAAAATATCCAGATATTTAGAAAAATTCAAATAATAATTCTAAATCATAGCATCATAAAGTAAAAATAATTAAATTCATTAGATGAAATAAGGATCCATATGATCTAGGAATAAACATTTCGGGCACCCCACCTTCAACCGTGAACTATGGTCCACACTTGCTTTATTAACCGATCCAGTGTTTTCCATGATCCACAATCTATGCAAAGGCTCATTAGTGGGAAACCAAACTCTTACAATGAGCCAAGGCTTCACAATCTCACTTTTGTGGATTTCAGGTTCACCTTTAGAGATATGCCAAGATCACCTAGACCTGATGTGACCACAGCTCATATAACGTATTACTCTAAAAGGTGGTTCGCTTCCCTGAAACGGCTATCATTATGTATGTCGTATGATGACACATGGATAAGGCTTTGGCCCCAGTCTTTGAAGGCCACCATCACACACAAAGGTCACACAATCACTCGACTCACTCATCCGGGCATACTCTGACCTTATCAAGGGATGACCTATTAGAATCATTATCAGATAGTTTTTCTATGCCTATGTAACGTAGGTTTTTTCTAATTGACTGTCCTAGACACTAAAATACAGTGTGGTATTAGCAAATGTTATTTGCTTAGTATGGTCCACAAGGGACCACACTCCCATTGAGTTTATGTTCCATTATATCAAATGTTTCATTACAAGCACTAATAAGGCCTTGATGGTCACACTCATCCAACATCTTCCACTTGGCTTTTAAGGCCTTATACTCTCTCTTCACTTTTTATCACATATCTTACAAAAGCATTAGGCGCAACTTCTTTTGTTAGAGGATCTACAATCATCAGATCCGTAGATATATAGCTAATCTTGATTTCTCTCTGTCTCACCTTATTCCTCAAGTGATAGAAATATGATATTATTTAATTGAATTTCTTATGAAAATGTGGCTCATTTGATACGTAAATTGTTGTCGTGTTGTCGCGGAAAATCTTTACTGCCTCACAACGTACGAGATAAAAATTGAGTTGATTAAAAAACTTCTTAATCTAAACGGCCTTCTTGACCGCCAAACAACATGCACGTATTCAACCTCCATGGTGGACAAAGCCACCACATCCTATTTCTTGGAGTTCCAAGAAACTGTACATCCTCCAACTATAAATACATATCCAGATGTGGACTTTGCATCATTTGGATCCGTGAGATAGCTTGCATCTAAATACCTCTCAATTGTTATTTCAGTTTCTCCTTTGTATGTAAGAGCATAGTTTATGGTTATCTGATGATTATCTTAACTACCCTCCAATGCTTATCTCCAGGATTTTCTTAACTACCCACTCAGCTAACCATTCTCATGACGAAAGACAAATTTGGCCTTGTTCTTGTCATGACATATATAAAGGACCCAACTACGCTCCTATAAGGCACTCTCTCCATGGCTCTTATATCAATATCTTAGGTAGGATACATCTTACTACTAAGTTTCGTTTGTTTGTCTATTGGGGTAGACATGGGTTTACACTTATCCATATAAAAACTTTTCAGTATCCTCTTACAGTAGGTTGCTTGAGATAGTTGGATAGTTTTCTCTTTTTTATTCTTGTTTTCTTGATGCCCAACACATATGAAGCTTCTCCAAGCTTCTTTATATCGAATTGTTGTACAAGAAAAGTTTTAGTCTCTACTACTAGGGTAATCAAGCTACTAACAATTAACATATCATCCACATATAAGGAAATAAAAACCACCTCACTCCCACTGATATTTTGATAGATACAGTAATCCTCATTATTCGTAGAGAACTCCGCAAGGGCCATGGTCTCTTGAAATTTTATGTATCACTGACGCGATGCTTGTTTTAAGCCATAGAGGGATTTGTTAACTTATACATTAGGTTTCCCTTTCATTTTTTCTCAAATCCCTCGGTTTGATTCATGTAGATTTCTTCTTCTAAATCTCTATTTAGGAAGACTGTTTTGACATCCATTTGATAAACCTTAAAATCAAAATGGGCTGCTATGACTATAAGGATTCGGATAGATTTTGGGGCACTCTACTTTCAACCATGGACTACGATTCACACTTGCTTTATCAACTGTCTCAGTGTTTCCCATGACCCACAGTCCATGCAGGGGCTCATTAGTAGGACACCAAAATCTGGCGATGAACCAATAGATCATAATCTCAGTTTTATGAATTTCAGGTTCTCCCCTAGAGACGTGTTAAGATCACCTAGACCTGATGTGACTACGACTATCTCTCACACATGCATAAGCTTCACCTAAAAGTTAGTTCGTGTCCCCGAAACGGCTCTCATTATGCATGTCGTGTGATAGTACATAGATGAGGCTTTGACCCTCGTCTCTGAAGGCCCCCATCACACACAAGGGTCACACAGTCACTCGGCTCACTTATCCGGGCATACTCCGACCTCATCAAGGGATGACTTATTAGAACCCTTATCAGATAGTTTTTCTATGCCCAGGTAACATAGATTTTTCTCAACCAACTGGTCTAGACCATGAAACATAGTTTGGTATCAGCAAATGTTATTTACTTAGTATGGTCCACGAGGGACTACACTCCCGCTGAGTTCATGTTCCATTATATCAAATATTTCATTACAAGCACTAATAAGGCCTTTAATAGCCATACTCATCCAACACGGTTTGTATAGAGCCAAGGCTCATCCAACACTGTTTGTATAGAGCTGAGGCTCTAAACAATTTATGTAAAACGCACCTTCAAATAGAGTCGAGAAATATGGTTTCAATATTGAAAATCTTTATGATAGCCTTAAAATACCTATGGTTATTTGTATAAAAATCCTGTTTTAAATTTAAGACATGATTTTATACAAGTACTCATAGGTATTATCTGAAACTCTAGAAAGAATAAGTTTGGAACTCAATTTCTTAAACTAAGTTTTTAATCAAACAAAAAAAATTAAAGTTAAAAAATTTTCAAAAGTTGGAGCTCTGACTTGACAATAATGATCGGGAACCAAGGTAAAGGCATTTCGGAAAAAGGAAAAAAGAAAAAAAAATGGACATATATATAAAATTAGAAATTTGTGTGAGCAAATTAAAGACTCCAAAAAAAACAAAAAAACAAAAAAAACAAAGAGATGGTGAGCGAGAAATATCATAGAAAGAAGGAAAAGGCAGTGGCGTAATGGGGAGGGGACTGAGCTGGATTCCTCAACTCCGTACAGTGTCGTGTCACCCAACCAACCCAAATTTTATCGACCAAATAATTGATAATAATAATAGTAATAATATCCATGAAAAAATCAATGTGGCTCCACTTGCCGGATACGCTCCTGCTGCTTACCTCCACCAACCAATTCGGTTGCTTTCTCTCCCTAACTCTTTCTCTCTCTACTCTCTTGCCTCCACGAAAGACGACCAAATCTGTGGTTTCTCTCTCTTAACACTTTCTCTCTCTAGCATCCACTCGCTCGTGCTCTTCACTTGTAGTGCCTACCAGCCGGGGGATTGCTCGAAAAGTGTCTCCGTATCGACGTGAGCATATATCTTGGAAAGGGAATTGGCCCGTCAGCCGCACCAGTTTAATTGCGGCGGCCTTCCAAAGCCTGTTGTAGACGTGGAACTCCAATCTAAATTTTTTGCGGGTTAGTAACATGGGCTATCGTAATTGTGAATACTGAATGTACCTTAATATATTGCTTTTGGATTAGGCAATTTATTATAATGAGCATGAACTATTCATTATTTTACCTATTTACAACTATTTCAAGTTATGATTATTTCCCTTTTGACGGGTACTCCAAAATTAAAACAAATGATATGGGTAGAATATTAAATAATTTACCTATGGGTATTTGCATAAAATCCTGTTCTAAATTTTGTTTCACTATTCGTTGACATTCATTTTAGCTTTCCTGGTGTTGAACTACTTTTTGAGCTTCAAAATAACATTCATTTTAGCTTTCCTGGTGTTATTACACTTGAACTACTTTCTGAGCTTCAAAATAACAAGTGATTTAGAGTGGTCTTTACATTCTAAATCCATATCTGAAACTAAAATGCCAAAAATAGAAATACATCTCAAGTGATTTAGAGTATGTTTTACATTCTAAATCCATATCTGAAACTAAAATGCATCTAGAATGGCTTAGGCATTTGAATAAAAACACATTTTTCCCTTCATTCATTTAATTAGGTCCAAAAATTGTGTACCTCTTCAAGTGGGTTCTCATTCTAAATATGGGTGGCAATAGACTCGGACTCGACCAGTGGACCACCTGGTATATCCGACATAGATCCAGGTATAGGTCCAACATTTGGACCTAGCGGGTCAGGTTTAGGTCTAAAACCTAGATCTGAATAGTCGGGTTCCGGTCCTATAAACTGTTGGAGATAAAATACTTCAAGCCCAATTCGTTTGGGTGTATTAAAGATCATATACAATAAGAACTCATATTCATCTTTAGCTATTAAACGACGAATTATACAGTTTGAAATCTAATGGTGAGTGATTTTTGACCTTATTGCCAATAATATGGGTATATGATGGTAAATAAAGGGAAAAAAAAACAAAAAAACAAAACAAGCTCATAGTGAGGGTGGCAATAGACCCGACCAAACCTAGGACCCGACGGGTATGGGTATGAGTCCAACTTTTGGACCTGACAGGTCGGGTCTAGGTCCAAAACCTAGACCTGATACTACTCGAGTTTGGGTTCGGATCCAGCCGGGTCCGACCGATACCCGACCTGATGTCACCCCTACTTCCAAAAATCCATCCTAAAAATGGTTTTTTACTACAAAGTTTTACCAATCCACAATTCTGACCATTGCAATTGTGAATCTTAAAAAAAGAAGATTAATTTTACACTGTACTTGTGAATCTTAAAAAAAGAAAAGAATAAATAAGATTAATTTTACTTTATTGTTTTAGGTTATTCATTCTAATTATTTATAAACTTCTTTTTCTGGGGTGTAAAATCTATTATGATGGTTGAGATTAGATTTTAGATCTAAAGTCCAACCCCAAAATGTAGTTTTAGAAGCGGTCTACATTTAAATAGGACCACATTAAAGTTTTCAGAATTTGTAAAAACTTTGAATATTTAAAATGTGAAAACTTTAATATGTATTTCATAAAACGTGGGGTTTGTATAGAGCCTAGGTTCTAAACAATCAAAGTAGAGCCGACTTTCAAATAATGTTGAGAAATGTGGTTTCAATATTGAAAATCTTTGTAATAGCTTTAGAATATATTTTCATCATTATTTATAAAGTTTAAAGCTTCAAAACTAGTGTAGATCAACATATCTATGAAAAAACAAAAAATGGGATAGTTTGACTAATGCGTAAACTTTTATGGCGCAGGAGTCCGCTACAAGTTATGGTCTTCGGAGCTAAAACCTATCACGAATCAGTGCAAATATTTCAAACTTTCACATGTGAATTTGCTCAAAAAAATAGTGGACGTTCTTTTGACCTGAATTAAAATAAATGGTCAAAAAAAAGTTCAAAATAGGTTATTTTTAATATTTTAAATTTATTTTTAATTAAAATTAATAATTGAATGGTTGAGAGTATGGACCTTTCAAACTTTTGGTCAATTAGATTAGATTGGAGTACTACATCATACACTTCCTAGACAAACCAACTAGTCGACTATTGATTATCGACGGGTCCTGCTCTAATATAAACAAAAACAAAATTTCATAAAAAAATCTATTAAAATTAGTATTTGATTTATTTTGGATGACAAATTGCATCAACAAGATAGTCAGGTAGTTTGTTCTTTTTTTTTTTTTGTAATATATTCATATTTTTGAATTATTATTTTATTATTATCTTATTTTTAAACTAATGTCCTCATATTTTTTTATTTCTTACAAAAATAAAATCCAACCGAATTGATTACTCAAGGCACTTATGCGTCTAGTGACACTGATATCTAGAAGCCATCTTTCGTAGAGGAATCGATTGATACAAACCCTGCAATTTAATATCTTGAAGGACGTATAATTTATTCCTTTTCAACGAGTCATTTTTTATAGTTTGATACTTCAGTACGAATTCGTAAGGTTACATTATATTTTGCACCTTCATTGGAGACGTATGCAATGAGTATGAGTAAATATCAAAATATTTATACTTTATTATCTTTTCTAAGTCATTCACGTTTGTATGCAAAGAGTTTACTAGCACAGCAAATGAGGCAGAATTTCCTTAAAATCAAAACCAGCGTAGAACTTTCCTTTACAAAATAATCAAAATCAACGTTTAGAAAACAATAGACACTAATCCAACATTGCCAGCCGAGTCTTTTCCCTTAATTAGAAAAGTAAATTCTTTTAAGCCAAAAGATTTCCTAATCCCATGGGAGTGTACTGTCCGTTTATTCCCGGGAAAACTTAATTTTTTATCTCAAATTTTTGGATGTGATCTCTAGAATTTAGAAAACAAAAGCAAATAAAAAAAAAATTTAAATCTCAACTATGTGGTAAAAAAAATATTATCCCAAGATTACACCGAGTGTCTAATATGTTAAGGGAATAGTAATTTAGATATTTATGAATTCAAAAATTTTTTTTTTAAAATAATTATCTAGTTATAATTAGATTGATCTCCAAACTTAAAAAAAAACAAAAGAAAAAATAAAAATAAAAATAAAAATTTTTATGTTATTTTGTTTTACATGAAGGAGTAAAATGTATCACATGCTATTTTCTAAAGGAAAATTAATTTAGATATTTATGAACTCAATTTTTTTTTTTATAATAATCATCAATTAGATTCATCCCTAAACTTAAAAAAAAATTAAATTAAATTAATAAAAAATCCTAAGTTATTGTTTTATACGAGGGAGTAATTGTATCACATACTCTCGAGGGAGCACCGTACACTCACTTTCTTGATAACTTTCAAAGTCCCAATCAAGTCGAGCTACGGAGAACCAAAAAATCGCTAAAAAATACCACACACGTACCGAATAAAACAGCTGGCAACCGGTTTAAACGGTCGCGCAGGTCTCTCGTCGGAGCTTTTAATAGAGCAACTCGTTCATCTATCCAACCACGTCTAACCACGTGTCGCCATGTCGTTGCTCCATGCCGGTCATAGCGCTTTGTCTTACGTGGAACTATCCACGTGTCGGTTGGTTGCTGATTTGGTAGACGTGGTCTAAATTTGGCGGGAGGGGAGTCCAGTTTTGGCGGGAAAGATGGAAGGGTCCATCTTCCGTATGACATCATCACATCATCATGATAGCTATAGCAACCTCCATAGATGAGTTGAAATCATACATCATGGCCATAGCAACTTCCATAAATGAGTTGTAATTATACATCATCATGCCCGAGCTTGCTTAGCCACTTAGTATGCGGTCTCTAACTTACCTATAAAATGAATATTCTATTAACGTATGGACATGTGCAAAATATCCCACGTGTCAAATACACTCGTCCACTTGAAGAGGCCTTGCGCATGCATGGCTTTGGACAAATAAACTTTTTTTATTATAAAAGAATAGAATAGTAGGGTATCATTTATTATCATTATTATATTTTGACACTGTAGTAGAGTATCATTTATTGGTAAAGAACAAATGAATAGACTCTTAGTATTTTTTTTTATTTTTTTTATTTTTTACCAGGTGGGTATAATCCAATATACTACGTTATCCGAAATTTTTTTTTTTTTTTTTTTATCAGGTGGGTATATTCAAATATACTTTGTTATCCAAAATTATGTTGTCCGGGTTCACAGTTGTTTACATTTTTATTCCTTTAAATTTTCAATATTTTTAAGTTTTTATAGATCTGCTCGATTTAAATTAATTTTTAAACTTTAAATTTTATAATTAGAGATAAAAATAAATTTTAGGGTGTACGTTACTTTGATTGTTTAGTGCCTCCACCTTATACAAACCGCACCCTATGCATTTTTCCTATTAGTAATATGCATGTGTGTTGCACTTGATATTAATATTAATCATTAAAACATATTTATTACTGAAAAATATTTTCAATAAAACATGGTCTTAGAGATCATGAATTTATCCTCACAGTTGAATAACTTTATGAAATAATTATGATTTTTTTATCATTGAAAAATGTTTTCAATAAAACATGGTCTTAGAGATCATTAAATTTATCCTCACAGTTGAATAAATTTATGAAATAATTATGATTTTTTTAAAACCATGTAAGAAATAAATAATTCAGATATACTAGTTGAGATAAAATATGATTATACGGAGACCAAAAAAAATTTAAAAGCTATTTTAAATAGTGGAATCAAGATTGATATAGGCAAATGAAAAATAGTGGGAGAAAGCTAGAGGAGATGGGATCAAAATTCATAATTAAAAAAATAAAATTACTCAAGTATCTCCCAAAAAACGAATTAATTCTTATATATATTTCATCACATATTTTTTTACTAAAAATGTAATATTATAGTTAGAAAAGCAACTTAGTGTTCAAATAGTCATAAAAAATTTAAAATATATAAATTTTAATTAAAATACATATAAAATAAAAAATTGAGATGAAAATAAATCAATACATCATTTAACATAATAATCAAGAAAAAAAAGTAACCATTTTTGTTTAGCATTCATGATCAATGGGTCTTACCTAATAGGATAAAAGAAAAAAGCAACTTATAAAATAAAAACAATTAACAATAACAAAAACAACTATAGTTAACTATAACTTTTATATTTTAAAAGTTTTTATGACTATTGTAACGTTACATTAGTTTTCTAATGACAATACTATATTTCTTTAATGTGATTCAGCCCATATAAAATTTGATTCTTTGTTTTGATATGTTGTACCTTTTTTTTACTATTTTTCATTTGCACTATGTCCCTCTTGATTGTTCTAGTCAAAATAATAGTGCAACTTGTTTGGTCGCATTTAGTGTTCTTTTATGACAAATAGTATATCTGAATTATTTCTTTCTTTCATATTTTTTTTTTTTATTTTTTATTTTCATTATTTCAGTTAAAATAATATTGAAAATCTTTTGGTCGTATTTAGTCTTCTTTTATGACAAATAATATATCTGAATTATTTGTTTCTTTCATTTTTTTTAAAATAAATTTTATACTTCTCTATTCAATGCAATAGAAAAACATGAAAATGCATATCTCTCTCATATTCAAGCTTTCCCATATGCAACAAAAAGCCCCTACCCAATAAAAAAACATACATATTTTTATTTATGATAATTTATCCCTCTCACTTTCCCATGTCTAGTTTTAATAGGAAACATATGAGTTAAGGAAAGAAATATATGTTAATCTCACATCTCACCCCTAAATCTCTCTCTCACTTACTCTGTCCTCGTCTCTTGCAATCTTTTTTTCCTTAAACCTCTCTACCCTATCTTATTCTTGAAATTAGGTATTGATCAATGCGCAAGCTTTCTTTGCTTCCCCTACAACATAAAACTTATATACTTCCCCTTCTCCAACCCTCCATTTTGGATGGAGGGCTAAGATGGCCGCAATCATAATGTCACATCTCTACAGTACTTTATTTTTAATTTTGTTTTAATAAAATATTTTGACTCCAAATTTTGTGCGTTCAATCCTTTATTAAACTCTCACATGTAAAAAATATAAAAATAAAATAAAATAAAATGACCAAAATACCCTTGAAAGTTTCAAGGGGTATTTTGAACATTATATTTTATCAAAAAAATATTTTTAATATTTTTTTAGGTGCCAATGAGAAAGTGGCACGTACCAAATTTCATAATCATAAAATTTGCATAAAAAATTAAAAATAAAATACCTTGAGACGTCAGATCTAAGATCAAACGGTGAATGACTCACTTGAACCAAATTGGATAGCTAGATGGTAAGGGAAGAATAGATCTTCTATACTATAAGGGAAGTATAGAAACCTTTCCCTTGATCAATATATATATATATATAAATTTTTATCACTCTCTGTTTATAATAAGGTTAATGCTTCTTGAGTATGCCTTAATGAACTAATCTATTAGATAGAGACATTAATAGGACATAATGTCTTAACTAATATATGGGATTTACTATTAGTAAGACCCTGCATAAATTTCTCTATTAGTTTTATTTATATATAATTTACATTATTTATTTAAATCATCTTTATTACTCTAATTTTATATTAAATAGATGCGTATTAATTAATAGGGAAATGACCTTGTCAGACCCTCTCACACCCATGTGTGTAGGACCTCAAAGGATCACTATTAAATTTGGTATATATTTATAAAAAAGTTAAGTCCTAGACTCATGTGATAACTTTTCTAGAGATCTGTATCAAATTTAGTAGTGATTCTTTCGTGTCCTACACACATGGTATAAGAGGGTATCATAGGATAATTACTCTAACTAATAATATATAAAAAGCAATATCTACTATCACATTTATTATTAATTAGTAAATTATTCAATTATAAAGATAAATACATTAAATTCCCTCTCTCTCTCTCAGACCATGTTTTATTGAAATTTTTTCAATGATAACTATATTTCAGCTTTCAAATATTATTGTATTATTTAAATTTAAAATATTGACTAATATTGTATAAAATAAAAAACATTTGAAATTAGTATACCTCTTTAGTCTCTTCCAATGCCTTAATATATTTTATACTCCATTCGAATCGCCAAGCTTTGTTCGTTAAATAAACTTATCTTCAACTCTTGGCTCTTATATTTTGTCTCTCTTAGCAATCGTAATGTATAGTCTCTCTACTATCTCTCTTGAGAGTTCCGAAAACTCCATTACTAAAGCACATTTTTTTTTAAAAAAAAATGCCTCTTGTGGACTCGAAGGTCCTTCTCAAGGGACTTTGTTCTCTGGCTCTCCTCATGTCTCTTACTCTTCGCTCTTATATTTTCTCCCCTATGGCAATAAAAATTACAGAATCTGCATATTCCAGCCCCAAAAAAACCTATATTGATACACAATATGCCATAAGGAAAACCTATAAATCACATAATCCCTACAGTTTTAAGCCAAAACAAGAAAAACAAAAAGCATCTGAAAAATCTATTATAAAAACAGGAAAATAAATAAATAACACCTCTTGCACATTTGACGGTTCTTTCTTAGCAGCCTTTGTTCTCTGGCTCTTCTCACATCTGTTTACTCTTGCCTCTTGTATTCTCATTTTCCAACAATATATATATATATATATATATATATATTGCACCTCATAAAAACCTTAAAAATCACATAATCACCGCATTTTTTTAAGCCAAAAAAGAAATATAACTATTATAGAAACTGGATTTTCCAACCCAAAAAAACCCGAAAAAAATGTTGAGTTTACAAAGCCATGGAGAAAGTTTCGAAAATTCCATCACCAAAACCAAAAAACAAATACCTTTTGCAGATTTGGAGGTTCGTTATCAGCGACCTTTGATCTCTTTACTCATAGTTCTTGTATTCCCTCTCTCCTATGTGAATAGTATTGTATAGTCTCTTTACTATCTCTCGCTTTCTTTTTCATTCAAAAAATGGTTGGCTTCTCTCCCTTTGGTTCCTTATATTGCAAGGTCTATATTCTTCTCTCTTGTAACGCTTCATTTTCTTCGAAACCCCCCTCCTGCAAAATTTTCGTGTGTTAAAAGAACGGTTGGCTTCTCTCTCTTGTTTCTTGCTACCAACTCATGGTTCTCTCTCTTGTTTATTGCTAACAACTCTTAGTTTTCCTAATAGGAACATCTGTCTTCTTTTCTCTCTTGTAACCCTTCATTTTCTTCACAAGGCTCCTCCAACGCTCATTGACATCTCGAGCCCTACATCATTTTCTCATTTTTTTTAGGAAAAATATCTCTATAGACTCTATTTTCAACTTTCATTTCTCCATTGATCTAAGGAGGCAAAATCTATCTTACTATATAAAAATTCACTCTATTATATCTCCTAACCCCTGTAACATATTTTATTCATTTTTTATTAATTTTTTCGACCCAAACAATTTAAAAAAGACATTGTTTCTAAACCCCTCTCTCTGTTGACGTGATTCTCTTTCTCTCTCCCCCGATCAACCTCCCAAACCCACACTAACTTTCAAACATGATTCACCCTCATGTATACTTTGAAACACATGCCTCAAGCCACTGTGTTTATTACCATTTGTGTTCATGAGCTGCTCGATCATCTGATCAACGGATATGCCATGAAGCTCCATCTTTCTCAAGAGCTCCTCAGGCCGTTTCTTACTGATCCTTATCTTCACCTCTTTAGAGTCCCCACCATCTTCTCTCTAGAGAGTCCCCACCATCTTCTCTCTAGAACCCATTTTGCTCTCTCTCTCTCTACTGAAACCCCATCCTCTCTCACAAAACCCATTTCACTCACTCTCATAAAAACCCTAAATGGAGCTTCCAAAAGGATCCAAGCTTCCTCATTTTCTCTCTCTGCCATAGGGGAAGTGATATGTTCCACTCCCAGCTCAAACAAAATTCAAATATGGAAATCTCTCCTTTCAGACCGAACCACGCCCATTTTAACCTACCATTTCTAGCAAGAGGGAAACTCCATCAGTGGCTACATTTTTGTGTTTCTCTCTCAACAAGATGGGATTTTTTTTGAGAAACTTGCATAAACCCACTCCCCCCCCCCCCAAAGATCACCTGTTCATTCAACTTACCCCCCACCTTAGCTTTTCTAACTATTTTTTCTCCAAAACTATGATACCTAGCAAATACCCCCCCAATACAAAAAGTGATTTTTTTTTTACGAAGATACCCTTCCCGTAATTTAAATCTCATTTTCAGGTCCAATAAAAATAAATGCCGGACCAAGGTTATGAATGCCAGATCGCCCTCTCATAATTCAATAATTACCGGATCGCATTTGTAAAGCGCTGGAGCGCCAGTCAACAACACAAATCCTTGGACTGTCATATACAAACGTCGGACTAGCCTCTCTATCCGCCGGACTGCCTCTCAGAATGCCGGACTGAGGCAGTACCAGTGACACTGAATGCCAGACTGCCCCTTCAAAATACCTGACCGACCTATCAAACTACCGGGATGCCCCTCAGAACGCCGGACCGGGGCAGTTCCAGTGACATTGAACGCTAGACTTGCCCATGAAAACGTCGGAGTGCCTTTCCTCATTGCCGGACTGCCCTCATAACGCCGAACTGGGGCAGTTCCAGTGACACTAAACGCCGGACTGCCCCTCCCAAATGTCGGACTCCCTTATAATTGCCGAACTGCCCCTTGAAAACGTCGGACTGACCTTCCTTATTGCCGGACTGCCCATCATAACTTGGACCAGGGGCAGTTCCAACGACACTAAACGCCAGACTGCCCCCCAAAATACCAGACTGTCATTCCAAACTGCCAGACTGCCCTCAGAACGCTGGATTGGGCAGTTCCAGTGACATTGAATGCCAGACTGTGGTATCTAATTGCCAGACTGGCCCTCAAAACACCGGACCAGGGCAGTTCTAGTGACCTTAGACGCCGAACTACCCCTTTAAAACGCCATACCGCCCCCCAAAATCTCCGGACTTCCCCCTAAAATTGTCAAACCGCCCCCCAAAATCACCGAACTGCCCTTTAAAATCACCGGACTGCCCCCTAAAATAGTCGCACTGCCCTTCAAAATCACCAGACTGCCCCCCAAAATTGCCGACTCCCCCTCAAAACCACTAGACAGCCCGAAAACTATATTTCCTAGTTAATAGAACCCGTTTCATGTTTCATGTTTTAGTTAATAAAGCACAACATGTACTTGATGTTTGCAAACTGGTATCAGCATTGTACCGGACATCAATCTAAGTATACACGGCCACAACTACAATACATCATCAATAATATTATTTCATGTCAAAATAAAAAAAAAAATTAAAAATCACATGTTCACATAAATATAATCCACATCCATTCCTAAAGTCTCAAGATGCCCCTTGAATAATATCATTCAGGAGAAATAGAAAAACTTCCAAGAGCAAAAGTAACTTTGGGAAAGTGTCTCAGCTACCTAACTAGCATTCAACAATTCTAACAGTAAGAAGAAGACATGCCACTTCAAAGTTCAAAAATCTATTAGAATGAGACATTTTATTAGTTGGTTGCTATAATATAGTAGCTTCAATTGTACAAAAAGAGTGGTCATTTTACTCTTAGAAACTCAAAAATACATATCAATTGAAAAATCCAACTCAAAATAACGTTAATAGCCTTTGCAACTTGTATTAGTCACTTTTTAAATTACATATTCGAGTATCATCTAAAAAAAACATGTCAATCACTTTCTTCGCTTCAGCCATTTTTTTGGCCACCCCTTTCCCTTTACATCGGGTTCCTCCCTAGTCCTTTCCGCCTGGACATCTCCCTCTCTTCATGATCACAAATTCCGCCTTGATTTTTCATCCAAGGCCGGCACAACTTGAATATAGTTGCTTTAGTTCTTGTCATTTCTACTCTTCGTTCTCCTCTCATTTTCGTCATCAGTCTTGCTTTCTCTGTCCTCATCTCCACTATCTCCCTCCTTAATCTCGCTTTACTCATCTCTACTATCTACCTCCTCGCTCTCGCTTTCGTCATCACCACCATCTCTCTCCTCGCTCTTATTTCGTCGTCTCTACCATCTCTCTCCTCACTCTCACTTCCACCATTTCCCTCCACCCTCTCTTGGATATTTGTCTCCAAAAGAGTGTTCTGCCTTAGCAAGTCATGAGTCGCTTGTACATAATGTCTTGATTCCCCTGCTAATACTTCACCCCTAAGTACAGCTTGTAGCACCCCTATATAAGTTAATCGCTATAAGTAGACAATGAAAAACAAATTAAAAAATTACTTTGATTGCATATTAAGTCAATAAAAAATAAAATACATAAATTAAATAATATACCAATCTCCTCTCGTTATCATGGCCTGCGGGGGGCACATGGGATTGTGACCGCAAGGGGGGGAACATGGGAGTATTTATTTAATCATGGCCTGCGAGAGGAGGCACATTTGATTGCGACTGCGAGGGGGGCACATGGTAGTCATCTAACCTAATACTACTGTCAATCATAAATGTACATGCATCACCACCAATATAATCCAAAGTCCCATCGACACTTGATCGGAGTTTTCCACCAAAAATACAATAACTCAATCTGTTATCACCCTTTTTTTTTTTATCATGCACAAAATTTGTAATAATTTACACTCCACACATTGCATTACAACATCTTAATACTAGCCTTGAACTTGCGGAAGTTTAGCAAGCTATTAGAATTTTTTTTCAAATATCTATAATTAAATTTTAACAGGAGGTATGCAGTTGGGGGTATATAACCCACAAAAAATAAGATCTACACATAATTTTATTTTTTTAATGAAATAAAGTAACAAGAGTAATATGATGGATTATTCATATCCAAAATTGACAACAAAATAAACTCAATTCTAGCCAGTAGGGAATAGATTTACAATAGGGAATAAAAATTTACAACTACCAAAAGGGGACAATCTATTCTATCTGATTTGCAGTGGATCATAGGGGACACATGTTTTGATCTTTTCATTTTTTTTTTTCTTTTTTGTAAAAAGGGCAACTCTAAAATCCCGACCTTCTCTCTATAGCAGGCTCTCTCCTCTAATCAATTTTTTGTACATCTAACCTCACAATGAGTCCGTCTTTGTTAAGATGCTACATTCAAGCCCTAAAGATACCACATTCAATTTTTGTATACAGAAGTAAACAGTTTCAAAAAAATATTTACAACTACCAATAACATTCAAGCCCTAAATATATCACATTCAAACCAATATCTATTCTTTTAGATTATTTTAACACAGTGGATAATCAAGATTGAGAAACAGATATACATGGATTCAATTTATTCTCTTTGATTTAAATCTTCAATACATGTACGAAGAATCTATCTAGACACGAAAGGAATATTACATAATATAAATCATCAACAATTTACCTAAATAAAATCCACAAAGGTTCAATTACATGTGGGATCAAAGAGAAAACCATCTAGAAACCACTAGCCCGATTTATTTTTTATTTTTACAAAGAGGAAAAATAAAATCCACAAAGGTTACATTACATGTGGGATCAAATAGAAAACCATTTAGAAACCACTAGCCCAATTTATATTTTATTTTTACAAAGAGGACAATAATTTATTTTTTATTTTACAATAGTAAACTCTCTTTCGTACATGTGGGCTGATTTAGGGCTAAAATTGAGCTCGGGTTCTTCAACCTGGTTTGAGGGAGCCTGGTTTGAGCGGTAAATCGTGAAGAGAGAGAGAACACCACATCCTGGTTTTTTACCACTTATGATGGGTAAATCCTGAGAGAGAGAGC
Source organism: Amborella trichopoda (assembly GCF_000471905.2). The sequence continues at coordinate 28,267 of NW_006498102.1, forward strand.
GTTAATGAAGAATGGGTAAATTGTGAGAGAGATAGAGAGTACCAATAAAAAAATGTAAACAGTGAGAAAGAGAGAGAGAGAGCGCTGGGTAAATCGTGAGAGAGAGAGAGCGTTGGGTAAATCGTGGGTAAATTGTGAGAGAGAGATTCAGTGAAGACAGTGAAAAGAGAGAGAGCGCCGGTGAAGACAATAAAGAGAGCGGTGAATACAATAAAGTGAGTGAAGAGAGAGAGAGAGTAAAAAGTAAAAAAGGTAGAGTAAATGAGGGGTAGTATGGTCCTTAGTTTTGTACTTTTTTTAGGTGGGGGAGTATTTGTTAGGAAAGATGGGTTTTAAAAAGAAAGATAGTGAGAAAAGTATAAGTAGGGGGTAAGTTGATAGAATAGCTGTTTCTGGGTTTTTTTATGTAATTTTCCCTTTTTTTTGTGTTTCTATCTCTACAAATGCTCTTTTTAGAAACCTCTGTGATAGGGATGAGGATTAACAAATGATGAGGTGGGCTTGTTTTATATGTGGAGAGAGAAATAGAAGATGGCTTGGAATGATGGGAAAAGGGACTTTTTTTGTATTTCTATCTCTAAAAATGCTTTCTCTCTCTAAAAACCTCTATGAGAGGGATGAGGATTAAGAAATGATGCTTTCTCTCTCTAAAAACCTCTATGAGAGGGATGAGGATTAAGAAATGGTGAAGTGAGTTTTGTTTTAATATGTGGAGAGAGAGAGAAGGGGGCCTGTAATGATGGGAAGAAGGATGGTTTTTTGTGTTTAAAATGCTTTCTCCCTCTCTAAAAACCTGTGACAGGGATGAGGATTACCTCCCAAACTCGCGTTAACTTCCAGACGTTTAGAGTTAGAAAAAGATGTCTTTTTTAATTAGTTTAGGTTAAAAGTTGAAATAAATATAGATAAAGTTATTTAGGGGGTTAGAAGATAGGTTTTGAAAAATTGAGTTTAGGAAGAAATGAAAGTTGAAAATGGGGTCTATGGAGATAGTTTACTTTTTTTTTATACAGGTCAAGTAGATAACCTTTCTAAACCTTTGGTTAATAATGTAGTAGTAGCTATGGTTTTAGAGCGGGAGTGAGACCGGACATAGAAGGAGGGGTGCGTGACATGAGGGATGGGAGAATTTTTAGGAGTCACACCTTTTAAAATTTAAAAGAGAAATTTGGAACTCAAAAGATTAAAAAAAGATAGTGATTTTAGGAACAAGATAAAGAAAAACATTTAGGAGAGAGATGGGACGGGTGGGTGACATAGAGATAAGAGACTTTTAAAGAGTTGTATCTTTTCAAACATCTAGAGAGAAAAACTTGAAACTTAAGAAGGCATGTAAGAAAATGATAATAAGTGATTTTAGGAGAAAAATAAAGAAAAAAATTTAAGAAGAGAGATAGTGAGAGAAAAATGAGAGATATTTAAGGAGTTGTAGTACCTTTTCAAATGTTTAAAGGAGGACACATATCAAAATAATTAATCGATATTCATAATTACCAATTGCAAACAGAGAGTGAGATGATACGTAAGAGAAAAATAAGAGATTTTTAAGGAGTTGCACCTTTTCAAATTTCAAGAGATGACGCACGTCAAAATAATGAGTAGATATTAATAACTACCAATGGCAAAAAAAGAGGTAGATGGCACTTGTCATAAAAATAAGGCAATGCCTCTTCTCGTTTAAAAAATAGGAGATACTTGAAATCCATGTTTTCTCATGTCTATATATCATGCGTTTGGGCATTGAAGCAACCTGTTCTAGTGAATTTTTGATGTGCATCTTAATTTGATTGTTTAGAGCCTCGTCCCTATATAAACTTTTTCTTTTAGATAGAAAATAACTAAAAGGTGCCCAAAAATCCTCAAATCGATCATCTCAACCTTACGATATATAGACATGAGAAAAATTGGATTTCAAGTATAGGAAATAATGCATATTATTATGAATTTTTTGGACAATTAATTTTCAAGACTTTTTCAGTGTCCATAGATCGGTTCCATCTACACTATTTTTAAAGCTTTAAATTTTATTATTAGAGATGGAAATAAATTTATCTGCCATTACAAAGATTTTTAGTACTAAAACATCTTTTGACACAATTTGAAGGTGTGCCTTACTTTGATTGTTTTGGGCCTCTGACTTATACAAACCACACCCATATCTAAATGGCCATTTGTTTTTTTTTTTTTAATCCAAATATAGTATTTTTTTTTTTTGTACGAAATGCTAATTTCTGAGTACCAAATACAAAGGCTTATATATCCCTTTCTGCAACTCAATCCTCCATTAAAATCCTTCATCAATAGCCACTACTAATAGAGTTCTTAGCGAGATAAGAGAGAAAAGGAGCCGATTAAATATGGGGAATGATTTCATGCAACGATTGTATAGTAGGATAATGCAATCATCTTCAAAAACCATGTTAGAGACATTTGTTTGACACGAATTTTTAAATATACACTCTTTTCATTATGAAGAACAATCACAAACAAGAAAATTTTTGAAAAAATGCTCTAGAAAGTTTTCATTCTAGCCCAATTAATATAAGCCGTCCATTTTATTGAGATAGTTAGATATAGGCCCCAGAAGGATTTTTTCATTCCTAAATTTTTATAAAGCGTTATAATCATTAGATTAATAATGCTCAAAAAAAAAAAGTGATCGTTGAATTTGTTAAGGCCTAGATCTTGAAATGTAACAAATGGATAGTCGAGATTCATTGTTCGATGGGTACTAATTTTGACCATATCTAGAGTGCAAATTGAAAAACAAATTCCGTAGGATTGATTATGAGGATGAAGAAAAAGTGTGTGCAAAATTTTGGGTCATACAAATGTCAAAAATATAGTTTTCTAGAAGTGTGGTTGTATTATATTACTATACAACCATTGCATTAGATCATTTCCCAATAAATATATACAAACCAATGAAGTACTAAACAAGAGTTTAAATGTACAATAAAAAAAAATAGAAAAAAAAACTCTAGCGTGAAATTACATAGAGAAAACCCGAATTCTATTGAGGAATTGGAGCCAAAGAGAAAAACTATAATGTAGTAAATTGCTGTAAGAAAGGGTTCAATATGGGCGAGAAATTCCAAAAACTCCAAGAAAACCTGAAACTATAATAACGAAACGAAACTTGTTTCATGCAGTGGGGACTAAATTTTTATATTTGCAGTCCTCGAAATATAAAGCATCCATCTTAAAGATGGATACAAATAGATGGTTCATCTAAAAATAATTGAAACCAACGGACCAAATTTTTTTTAATAGAGTTATCATTTTTAATTTTTAAAATTTATTTATTTATTATATTCATGATCTGTATGTTAGAGATTACATGTCTTTAAAAGTTAGATTAAAAAATCCATCCCAAAAATAAAAATAGAGTTCTAAGAGGTGACTCATTTCTACTTGGACTCATAGAAACTGTGTCCATAACGAAAAGTAATGCGTGCATCCCCTAGTACATGCAACATCCATCTTGAAGATGGATGTTAGAAAATGGTGGACCCAAAAAATTTTAAAATCAATGATGTATAAATTTGTCAAAATTTCCATTTTTTATTTTAAAAATTTATTTGGTTTCGGGGTTCCTACTCATCATTGTTGATATTTTCATTCCTTAAAATTTTAAATCCAAAATTCATCTCTAAAATGAGTTTAGAAGAGAGGACTCATTTAAATAGATGAGTCCACCGACTCATAGAAACCTTATCTTAATAATATTTATGATAACTATTTACAAATAAATTGTGCAGAAGTAGCTAGCTCTACCAATAATTTATACACTAGAAGCACTAACATTGACACCAATAGAATAGAAGCACTAAGTTCCAATAAGTTCAAAAGAGCACATATTGTCTATCTTACCTCTCTTTTTAACTCGAGCAACCTTTACCTCAACGGTCTTGGGCTTATTGAGCTCAAGAGGTGGCACCTTGTATTCACCAAAAAAAGAAAAAGAAAAAGAGGTGGCACCTTGTCCATGATCACAGTGAAAACCCCATCTTGGCAAGAGAACTAAAATGGCTTTAACATTGGACTTTTAGGACAAATTGAACTTTCTTCCCCAACTCTTCTTCCGATTCTCTTATATTTGGCCATTGAATCTTCGTTTCCCTATTTTGCTCTACTGAAATACTGTTTATGCTCGAATCCGAGAAGACCTCTAATGAGATTGTTTCAAACGAATTAAAATTTGATGAATCGAAAGAGGATACGGGACTGCTCAAATTATAGATCCAAAACGGATACAGATCTAACAAATCTGTCCCTTTCTGGATCGACCAGTAGCACTAGCTATAAATTTCACGCCTACTAGATATTAAAAGCTATGAATTTCTAAACTAAATATCTTAAACTGTGAAAATAAGCTAGAAAGTAAAAAAAATAAAGAATTAAAATAGAAAGAAGAAAAAAACTTATATCAGAGAACCCAAAACCTAGAGTTTCGATTTTGGATGAGGCCGCATTTATCTTCTCGTAGATTGAATGTTTCCTTTTGCCCGAACTTACTAGAAATTGGTTAGAATATCGTAGATTTGGATTTTAGAGTTTCTAAAGGCTCTAGGGCTCCTAGATCTGAGGGCTCCCTAAAAATACTATAAGGGTTTTCAGGGATTTCATAGGGTTTTTTTAAGTTGCTAGCGCTCCTAGGACTTTTTACCAATTTCTATATTTTTCTGGATTTTTAGAGATTTTTTCTTCTTTTTTTTAAGAAATTTCTTGGGGTTTTATATTTTCTAGGGAAGGACGAATTTCTAGGATTTTCCTGAAGAGTTTTCTGGATTTTCTGAGTTTGTGGATGATGGGTTTGTGGTTGATCTTCTTAGCATTTTGGGAGGGATAGATGTGACTCAGCCTAGGGTTATGGTTGAAATTTATAGAATTAAACTTTGAGTCCTAATCCAACAAGGACGGGTAAAACCATAAAAAATGCCAGTTATCCTTACTAAAGAACAAATCTAAAGAACATCCTAGAGGCTTTTAGAAGGCCTTTTAACCAAATTTGGGCCCATGGGCCTTCACGATATGTAGAGAATCGGTGCGGCCAGAGGCCTTCACGAGTCACCGAGAGTCGCGCAACCTGGGGAGGCTCGCGCCTGGGATCTAATTTGGTATTACTTTTAACAATTTTCGATTGGCCCTAACTTTCGGATCGTAAGTTGGATTTTGATAATTTTTGGATCATTGGAAAGATTTTGAGATCTACTTTCGTTTGGGCTAGGTTTTGGGTGATTTTGAGACAATTCTAGAAGGTCCAAATTCACTAAACTTAGTGTAGTCATTAGGACTCTGAACTAAGGTTTTTGAGAATCCTATTAACCATAATTTATTGAGGTTGTCTATAATTGCCCCTCTTTGATATTCACCTGGGATAATGTGTAAAGGACAAAGTAGCATACACCTGAGACCAATGGTTTAAAAACCGGATCGGTGACCCGGATCGGGCTTTCAAAAAACCGATCCGGATCGGCGAATCGGCGATCCTGATCGGGAATCGGGTGAATCGGTCAGAATAAAGCTTCAAAAAAATCCAAAAAAATTATTAAAATTCATTATAAATATTGTTTTTTAGGAATTCAATAAGAAATGAGGGTACTCCATTAAGAATTTTCATGTTTTTGAATGAATAAGCGAATATTGATATGTTCTTTCCCTGCATGAACCGCCATTCAACATTTAATTTACATCACACAAAAGGATAAACATAGAATTATCATGGAATAAGTATATCAACATACATGGACTACAATAAAGCATAAAATTAGTAACATACGATCTAAAAATAAAATGATAAACGACGTTGTTGTTCTTCTTGGTCACGCTGGTGCCATTGATTGAATTCGTTTGACAATTCATTGATTCGATCTAAAAACGAATCATCGATATTAGCGGGCGTCTGACTATTCCCAATTCCCAGAGTGTTAGTGTTTTGTTGTGTTCCCAATCCAAAATCCCCGAAGCTTATCCATCCTTCGTGCTCACCTGCACTGTCGTGCTCATCCCTACACTGTTGCTGTTGGGACTCGATATGTGAATAATATGGCTGGGATAAGGTGGCCTCAGAATCATCATCTCTCTCATTTTCTCTTAGACCCCCTTCCCACTCTCCCTCATTAGGTGCAATATCACCGACATATTGTGGATACATTGGCTGGCTGCTTCTTCTTTCATGCTGCTCATCACTTTCTTCAATATCTTCATCACCGATAGCCTCAAGGAACGCTCTCTTGTGCAACACTGGCTCCTCCTCTTCTACTACCCATTGGTCTGCTGTGTCTGTGACAAATATTGTGTCTAAGTCTATCGGCCCATAGTCTTCAAGCTTCCTTCTTATTTGTCGCTCTCTGAGGTTTAAATTATAATGAAGGTAGACTAGTTTATGAAACTTCTCAGAAGCGAGTCGATTCCTCCTAGTAGTGTGCAACCATTGGAACGTACTCCAGTTGCGCTCACAGCCAGTAGCAGAACATGTCTGGGAGAGCACCTTGATTGCTATCCTCTTTAGGTGAGGTGCATCAGTACCATATATCTCCCACCATTCAGCTGGATTAAAATGTAAAAAGCATTGTAAGGGCAAGAACAATTTATAAGATTAAATATATGAATAAACAAAATATTAGCGAGGGGATAACCTGGATCCATCATAGTTCGAGAATTTCTGGCAAGTCTAGTTCCAAAGGAGCCTATAGCATCCCTATACATAGCAAGCTAAAACAAATATATTACGTTTTAGTGCATTATTCTTCACAAATATAACAACTCAATGAAGTTCTTACCCAAACATTAAATAATACCTCTTGTATTGCTGCTTCTTGGTTTCAATGGCTTCTCTCCAACCTTGCAATAATGTATCTGACCCCTTCCATAATCTTGTGGGGTTGTTCAGGTGTCAAATAGAAAAATTTTGGGTTGAAGTAGTAACCTAAAATATATATAGGTAGAAAAATGTCATTTACAATTTCATAAAAAAATGATTTAAACTGAAACA
>NW_006498102.1:38224-54375 GCF_000471905.2 Amborella trichopoda
ATTATCACAAATTAGTAACAAAAGGTTTTGATTCACAGCTTTAAGATCAAAATGCATACAAATTTTGAAAGATTCATGCCCTATTTGGCATTGAAATTTCAGAAAAGGCGAAAACCCTAAACACCGAATTTTTCGTGATCCAAAAACAACAAATTTGTCCACCATTTAATCCTTGAAAAAGCTGAATAAAGCTGTTTACAGCCTGCAAATCAGATCACATGCCAAAAAAAACAAGAAAAATGATAAAAAAATGACAAATTTCAAAGAATCCGTGAAGAACACTGTGCAACCCTTGTTTTTCACGGACTCGCCGATTCCGCACAGTGAATCGGCGAGTCACTGTGCGGAATCGTCCGGTTCTCTCTAGAACCGGACGATTTCCGATTTTTTCACCGATCCGGTCCCTTTTTCGCGATTTTCAAGTCGAACCGGGCGAGTCCGGTTCGACTCGGCGTTTTTTAAAACGCTGCTTGAGACACATTGGAAAGTAATGAAATGTCATTATTTTTAAATGATCAGTACTCTTGGGAAAGGCACATCGATGGAATTTGATCTGTAAATCATCAACAGGAACTACGTTGAATTTGAGGCAGTTATATTCAGTTGAGACGACTTCGACAATCAGTATCCGTAGTGACAACAACAAGAACTTGTGAGTGCAACTCACTATGACGATTAGTCGAATAAACACCTTGCACGTTAACTGTCAAAATTTCACAAGACCCATCAGAACTTGATACAGTCAAGGAAAGAAGCCTTAGATCGAGCCCAAAATTTGAAGATCTCTTCAGAATGATGAGAGGAAGCCCTCAGCCACAGATGAAGAAACCTTGAGCTAGCCATGAGCTTAAGCTGGCAATCAAACAACCTAAAAAAGAGTACTGTCAAGCCTACTCAAAACTGTAATTCGACCATCTAAATCTTAATCTAAAGTACCCTGAGGTTATTCCCCTGAAAATCAAGCTGATCCAACAGTGGGTGACCAATATCCGGCTCTTAGAAGCTCAATGTGAGTACCAAAATAAGTCCTCAATTTACAAAGGAGCTCTATGAAATCCATGGCCAAATGGTCATAAGTTTTTATGATGGAAAGGCATGTTGATAAAAGGCCTGATTACAAACTTTAAGGTCAATAAAGGATTAGAGAACTCAAATATGGCCTTTTAGTTCTCTTGCTCAAGAGCCCAATATGGGTGCCACCCTCTAAACAATCCAAATTTACAAAGGAATCCTGAAAAATCCATTGATAAGGGCACCAAAACTCTTATGAAAGAAAGGCACAATGCTTAGAAGCTTAAGTTTCAAATTTGGAGGTAATTCAATGTTGGAAAGTGCCATTTCTAACGTGACGGTTGACGGGCCACCAAACGACCAGCAAACCTTAACGGAACGTGCGCAATGTGGGCAAGGTCTAACAATTGAGAACTAATTTCCAGCAACTATCAAGTTTTCTTGCTCCTTACAAACTGGTAATAAATCATGATTCCTATGATCAAATGATCTCAAATTTGGATATGTTGTTTCCCTTTCTGCCAGCTTTCCATTCATATGTATCAATGGGGATCTCAATATGAATCATGGATAGATTGAAGAGAAAGGTACGTGGTCAAAGGTAGACTTTAAGACCAATATCTTTCTTACAATCCATGAAGAGTTTTGAGCTAAATTTTGTAACGATATCCCGAAAGTAGACAATGTGAATTAATAGGGTCTATATAGTTTAAAATTTTCTTTTGTGATACCGGTTAGAACACTTACATATGTTAAAATAATACAACCAAAACTTAAATAAAGCAAAACAAATATAAATGGATTCTCACTTGCTGTCACTTTCAAAACTCTTCATTACATAATCATATCACATTAAATGAAATCTAGGAGCAAGAAAACACAAGAAAACATAAAAGAAGTAAAAGGGCTAAAAGATTATCTTTAATGGCGTTTGCACACCCCACACCGGGTTTCCTCATCCAATAGCGCATGAGATCTAGGTTTTTCTTGAATCTCAATAAATGAGAAATAATGCCAAAACCCTTACTAGGTATAAAGAGTATGCAGACGATGTGGGATCTCTCTACATCTCACAATATGTGGGGCGTGCCCCCTTGTTTGTTCTCCTAGTACTATGAGCGAGAGAGAGAGGGTGGTGTGCCACCTTGATGGGGAGAGAGTGCGAACGAATGCTTAAGTTTAGGTGTGATTTGAAAACCCATCATAAGATGTTTATATAGAAGTGAGGCTAAGTTAGGGTTTCTTAGGGTATGACATCCTTATGAGATTCTATCTAGATCATTGATCAAATATGATATGTGGGGTGAGAGATCTTAGATTTACCATCTTTAGATAAGTCATCATGATCTAATCGACGGTACTAAAATCTTATCATTCAGTTTCCTTAACCTAATTCCATCAAATATGATATCACATATTAAGTGTAGAGAAAATATGACAATTTTTCGTTTGATTTTTAATCAATCTCTACTCATTCTCTTTTTTAAATCAATTAGCATCTTTTTCAAAACCTTCTTATTTATTTCAAATCATCTTACTTGACTTATGGCACAACTCCCAAAAAAATAGAAGCTCATCCCACCCGTTTTGTTGTATAGTAGCCCACACCCATACCACGGTGGGCCAATATGGTGGGCCCTTATGTATTATCGGACCTCGTAGTAATCAAGTTATTTTAAAACTTATATAAAAAATTTAGAAAATCCCTTATTTTTATTTTATTTTTGAAATTTAAATATCTGAAAATACAGGTTAAGTTAATTTAAAAATCTATTTTGAGGAAATAAAATATCCAAAGATTTTTACAAATTACTTTATTTTAAAAAATACTTCAAACAAAATTAATTATTTATAAATTAATTTGATGGGAATTGGATCCGACTTTGTTAAGAAAAATATGAATATACTGAGGCATTCCATCTCTACTAGTAACCATATCTTACACTCACTTTCTCAAACTGACCCAATAGTTCTCATGACCTGTAATTCATCACAGAAATTCATGATTGGACTACCAAAGCTAATCAATAGGTGATGAGAATACAATCATAGTCTATGAACTACAAGCTCCCCCTAATGACATGCGTAGGCCTCACAGACTTGTGCACTTATTGTAATTGGTACATGTACATGCAACACCCATAATGGTATTCAATTTCCAATATGGCTATCATTTGTATATATCATGTGATGATCATGATGAAGATTTGACCCTCATCCCTTTTGGCTTACCAATTACATACAAATATCACGATGCCCCTTGGCTAACTACCTTGGGCTTCTCGATCTCATCAAAGGTTAACCCTGCGAACTCTTCTCAATAATGCTATAAACTCAGATATCATAGGGTTTTAGAATTCAACTCGACTAAGCCCATCAAACTTAGTATGAGTCAGAGCTTCAATATTGCTAACTTCAATCCCTCTATACTATATCCTTATTTAGAGTTCATTATTCCACTGTCATGAAATTCATTATATGCTATCATAAATCCTTTAAATGGCCACAAAAAAATTCAACGTCTCCCACTTGGCCTTTGACGGCTTTACAATCTCTCTTCTCACTCTCTCTCTCAAGCCCATCCCATATAAATGTTCAATAAAAATATTTGCAACTAGCCCATCAAAGGGTCTTCTCGGATCATAGAGAGAAGTTGCCTGTAAAACTAAGGCCAATGAAAATTGGAAAAAAAAGGCCTGATGATTTTATCATAATTCCATCATTTTTATGAGATTTTTTTGCAAATAACTTCTTAAATATGGCAAAGATGATTATTCACTAAATTTTAGCGGTTGATCGTCAAACGACAGACAACAATAGGTGAATTCGCAATAATTCAAATGAAGCATGGAATGTTATTTAAAAGCTTGTTTCTAAATCTATTAAATAATCGTAACTCCCTCAAATTTTCTATTTTTTATTTAAATTTATCGCATAATAATCATAGTATATTCTCCATAAAATTTCAAAAAAAATTTGAGTGAAAACGGCCCAAAAAATTCAATCGGTGGGAAATGGACGATGGCAAGAGAGAAAAGCTTCTTTAGAGTAGAGTCTTGAAATTTTTCAAGGTTTGACTCTAAAAAGTGGTCAATTTTCCTCTAGCTTCAATTATTTTTAAAATTTTCTACCCATCAATGAGCTCGACTTTAATTTTCTACCCGTATTTCCCAGGAGTTGTATAAAAGTCCACTGACCTTTATTTGGTAGGGGTTAGAAAATTCAATTAGCCACTCCCTTTAGAAAGAGAAACCGCATACCCCTCTTAGGCAAGAGTGAGAAACCTTTGCCCACACCCAGAATACTCCTTTCTAAAATTCAAAATACTAAAAATACCATTAAAATTTTTAAAATATAAAGGCTTGGGATAAAAAAAATAGATCATCAAAAAATAAGGTATGTTATAGGATCATAAATATTTCAGATTTATTTCAAAAAAACGACGTCAAAAATTGGATATGTAAAGAGGACATAATATAGGGTTCTAATTTGCAGTTGCAGTATAGAAACATTAAAGCTATTAAACAATAATTTATGGTCTTATCTAGGGTCATTAAAGTAATACTTGGCAATTTATTGTTTATGACTTTCAAAAAATCCAACAACAACATTCAAAATGCTATGTTGTATACACCAATAAAAATAAATAAATTAAAAATATAGGATTCTCAAACTTTTATATGTATAAAGAAAGAAACAAAATGATTAAGCAAATTCGAATATCACACTGAATTCCTAGCTGCATAAATCTTTAGTATCATTGAATCTCTCACTGACTCTTCTTCTTCTTCTAACTCTACCTGTTATTTTGAGGTATACGGTTGTTTTGATATCTTATTTTTTCGAAAATATATTACTTGTATTTTTTTATACATTTTTTAAGAGAATTTATTGGTGAAATTTTTGTAAAATCAAGATTCTTGATTTACTCCTACATTTGATATGCTTATCTTTAAATTAAAATTTAATAATATTAAGTTAATGAAGAAATAAAATTATAGGGAAGAAGTTTTTTGAAAAATTTTTTTGAAAAAAGATAAATATGGATTTACGTCGGTTCTATCACACTAAATTCCACTGTTTTCCCAATCAAAATATCCATAATATTGAAACCCAAATACACGAGTTTTCTCTCACTAGATTTGGAAAAAATGGAAAGAATAATTTCTCTCTCATCTTTATTTCAATGCTTTACTCTCTCTCTCTAATTCAACAGCCATTAAACTTCATGAGCTGGGTTCTCTAAAGATCAAGGATAAGCCGGCCTTAGAGAGAGAAGAAGTGCCAAAAAATGCACGCTCCTAAAGATAAAAACCAGCTATTCTTTGGTTTTTCATACTAGAAACCAGATCAGTCTTGTATTTGGTGATGCTTAGAAAATAGGTAAAAATACGCAATATCCAATTCTCCAAGTATTTCTCTCAATTTGCGTTTCTAGAGAGAGAAAAAGGGGAAGCTAGCGAGCTAGCACTGGTTTATATTGAACAGACTGTTACAAAATATTTTATAGAGAATTAGAAATGTTACAAAATATTTTATAGAGAATTGGAAATGTGGCAATAGTTTCAAAAAAATAATAATAAATCTGTAAGCTCTCTCTGCCAGATAAACATAGAGATTATGGCAAGAATATGCAATCTCTTTCTGCCAGATAAACATAAAGATTATGGTGAGAAGACACATTACAATGAAACTTTGTTAAATTGTTTTTTCCCTCTAAATCTTTGTGACACAAACATAAATCTCTCTCTCTAAAATATGTGCTATTTAGCACCCACAATCAAAAAAACAAAAAACACATAGATGATGGAGAGTAGACACAAAAAACTTTAGAAACATTGTTTCTCTCTCTACTCTTTATGATAACCATAAAATGGGTTCTAATTCTCTCTTTCTCTCTCTAACCTTATGAGAGATGGTGTAAATTCCAAGACTTGATCTTCAGGCACATTTGAGAAATGCTCCCTTGATACATTTAAGTTGAGGGGACCATGCGGCTACAAGATCTGCTATCTCGATCTGAACAGGTACGGGCATGATGGGTGGAGGTTCGAATCTGGGTGACGGTCTATGAACTTAGCTCTGATACCATTGTTAGTCCTAATAATGAAAATTAATAAATAAATAAAATCGATAAACAATTTATTCGGATCTGTTTTTAAATCATACGAGGGACTTAAGGTTCTATACCAAAACCTATAGACCAAGCCATCTGATGACAGACTATCTTTAGAGTCTTCTTGGTGAATCTCCTTTACTTCTTTTCTACCATTCTCTTTCTTTTCTAGAGGGATTAACCTCCTTTTATAGAGAACACATTTATTTAGTAACTGTCACATTCATAATCTATAGGAGTTGAGATACAAATGTAACTCATGCCTTAATTCCCTTAAGTACAGCTAATTAGGATTAACAAATTGTCACAAAATTGTTAATCTTATGTAATGAGTTAAACACGTCATTAGTCCACTAATGACTTATATAATAGGATGTCATCCAAGCATTCCCACAATTTACAAGGAATCCAAACACACTACTGGGCTTTCCCTCTAGTGAAATTGGGTTTTTCCCTCCAGTTATACATCCTATTAAAGCTAAAAAATAGATCTATGTGTATGCCATTTCCTCATGTTAACCGCATCACATATACTTCAACATAGCTTTCGTACCATTATTGAAAAAATGAATTTTCGAGAAAAAAAAAGTCCGATAGACTACATTTCCAACATGTTTGACGGATTCTATGTTTTTGGAGTAGTAAATGCTTATCTTGTGGCCTTGATCCTTATACATAGACTTAACTTTCCTTCTTTTTTTAAAAAAAAATTTGTTTTGAGTTTTAATGGCGGGGCTTTGTTTTGTATGCGGCCTTACACTCTAAGGTCTTGTGTTGTCAATAAATAATATGTCAGTTTGTGCCCAATTAACAAGTCAAGGAGGAGAGCAGTCATGTTCTTTTGTTTTGTGCAGTGGACATTTTTGAGGTTTCAATGGCTGGCTTGTGGATCAAAGTCAGTGAGGCTAATGGCTTTTTCTTTTGATGCATTCGTGGTTGGGGAAGGATTTGAAGAGAGCAAGACTGAGCTTTGAGAGAGAAAGAGAGAGAGGCAGAGTTTTTGAGAGAGAATTGATTTGGGTTATTGAGAGAGAAATGAGTTTTGAAAGGGAGAGGGGGCATAGTCTAATAGAATCTTGGGTTGAATGAAAGAGAGTCATTTCACAAATTGTTTAGGTCAATAAGACATTATTTTAAAAGTATAGGGTTTTGCACGATTGAAAACATAGAGATTTTATATCACCAAATGTAATTTAAGTCTTTGGTCTCCTAAAAAATAAATGCCAAAAACAAAGGTATGGAGAAATTTACCTTTCAAAAAATAGTTTTATAAACAGAGACTTACAAACTATGATTGGGACACTTAACGGTGTCTTACAACGAATTTTTTATGTCTAAGCATGTCAATTATGAACATATACGAATTGAAATAACCGTCTATTCATTTTCCCCAAATCAATTTTAGTGCAAGTTGCTCATACTACATAGAAGTTAAAAACAGTCCAATACTCCATTAGCCGTTGTCTTTCACCCAAGTTTTAAAACAGTCCAATCCTTACGCCTCATCCATTGACTGGAAGGTGATGACATTTTGGGCCATATATTTTCATGGTAATATTCAATATTGTACATTTTCAATCTATAGTGACAAAAAGTAGGGAAAAAGAAGAGATGCGCATCACGGAGAAAAAGAAAAAAACAAAAAAGTGAAAAGGAATTTGCATCTCTTTCCTGATGTCAAGACAAATATAGACATCCTAAAGTCGGAAAAATTACGTATGGATCAAAAAACAAATGTGAAATACGGTATGGTCTATATTTTCTTTATTTTTATATCTTATTTGAGATTTGTCGATTTGATATTAACAACATCAATTTATTTATTTAATTTTTTTTTTTATGACTTCTAGGGCAATGCAATACCCCACAATTGAACCACCCCTTATTTGGCGCCTAACCCAAATATGGGGCAATTTGATGTTGCTGACCTTGGACTGCCTTCTATATTTGAATTTTTTTTTAAGTATGAGATGGTTTGATATTAGCAACATCAAATAGCCCTGAAAAGCCGGATTCTTTTAAACATTTGGAAATATGGACCATGTAGTAATTACATATATTTTTCCAAACTGTACAAATTTTTTTTCCCAGTGGGATCTTTAAGGGTTTGTTTGTTCTTGGAAGTTTCAATTTCAGAAGCAAAATTTTAGGACTTGCAACTCCTGAGGGGATGGAAAACTGCAAATTCCATTTTTTTAACTCATTTTGGAACTCACAAATTCCAAAACTAGGTGAAAATTTGAACTCGCAGCTTTCGTATCTCCCATGGAGAAAGGTTCAAAAGTTCGGTTTTTGGAGCCAAAACATCGAGGAAACATAGACGCTCGAAAAGAAGGCTTTTAATGATGGTAGGTGGAGACCCAGTATCTCCTCATATGTTCACTGTACCTATTTGAACATGTTCTCAGAAACTGTAGGTAATCTTCCATCATTTGTACTATGTGTTTCACATACAGGTTGTGTATGATATGATTGGAAAAATAAAATCTTTCTTTTTAGTTATGTTTTCTAATGACAAAAAATATTTTTATTAAAAAAGAGAAAAGGTTTATATGCTTCCCCTACATCATAGAAGCTCTATCCTCCCCCTACCATCCAGCCGTCCAATTTTGATCAAGAGAGCCACTCACCATTTGATCTTAGATCCAACGTCTCAAAGTAATTTATTTTTAGTGTTTTTATACAAATTATATGAATATGAAATTTGGTGCATGCCATCTTCTCATTGAGGCGCACCTATAAAAAATATTAGAAATAATTTTTCGATAAAATATATTGACCAATATACCCCTTGAAGCTTTCAAAGATATTTTGATCATTTTATTTTATTGAAAATAATTTTTTATATTTTTCACTAGTGCGAGTTTAATAGAGGAATGGACGACCAAAATTTGGTGTCAAAATAGTTTATAGAACAAAAATTTAAAATAAAATAACGTAGAGACATGACATTGTGATTGGGGCATTCTTAACCCTCCATTCAGAATGGACGGTTGGATAAAGGGAAGGATATAACTTTTATGCTGTAGGAAAAGCATAGAAAGCTTGCCCATTAAAAAATGCTCCACGTACAAAACAAAACAAGGATATAAAAGTGTCCAAAATTGTTGAGTACAATGATAACTTACTCCATAGTATGAACACCTTAACATAACATTTAAC
Organism: Amborella trichopoda; assembly: GCF_000471905.2. The sequence continues at coordinate 47,514 of NW_006498102.1, forward strand.
ATGGAGTAAGTTATCAATATACTCGACAAAATTTAGATATATATATATATATATAGATACCATTGGTTTGTATATAGAGTTGTTTTTAATAAGGGTATTTTTTATAATTAGTAGGGGTGACATCATCTACATGAGGTGTGACATCACCCGCATGGAGCATTTAATTTCACTAGTGTGCTTGGGCAATGCCACTCTCCATGTGGATGATATCACAGCCTTTCTAATGACAAAAATACCCTTATTAAAAAAAAGAAAATTTTCGTATAGAACTCTAATTCTTCATATTATTTCTTGGTAGACTCTCCTTCCATTTTTTTTCAAGTGCCATACGGAAACTCCTAAAGATTTTGCCGCACCCTCTCATCTCTTATCTCCCTCTTTTATTGAATTATGACCATAAAAATTAACCCCAACAAATCTTTTTATATCATTTCAAAGCAAAAACTTTTTTAACCCTCTTTGCCCTTTCCACCCATTAAAAACCTTTTTGGGTTGAAATAGTATAAAAATATTGTTTGGAGTTAATTTTTATTATCAAAAGTTAGTAAAAGATGAAGATAAGAGATGAGGGTATATGGTGAAATTTTTAGGGGTTTCCTTATACCGCTTGAAAAAAAAATAAAATGAGAGTCTACCATGAAATAATATGAGGAATTAGGGCCCTATACAAAATTTTCCCTGAAAAAATGCTCAATATACGAAACAAAGATATAAAAGTGTTTAAAATTATTGTGTGCAATGATAACTTATTCCATCACCCTAACATAACCCTTTAAAAAAAGCTCCATGTACAAAACAATAATATAAAAGTGTCAAAAATTGTTGAGTACAATGATAACTTACTCCATAATATGAGCAACTTAACATAATCATTTATCTTTTATACAAGGTAGTCATGATTATGTACAAGCATCTGATGTGAAATCTGATAGTTTGGATGTGTTACAAAGTTCAAGATATTTTTATTTGAAGTTTGAGTTTGATCAATAGAATAAGAGTAATGATATTATGAGACCCTCCCACACCCATTGGAGTGGGACCCCAAATGATCATCATTAAATTTTGACACATATCTCTAGAAAGGTTATCAATAAACCCATTCACCCAAGTCCCATACTTTTGTAGAGATCTGTGTGAAAATTTAATGGTGATCCTTTGAGGTCCTACTCACATGGGTGTGGAAAGGTCTCATAGTGTCATTACTCATAGAATAAATGCAACCATCAAATTTAACATCCAATGATCAAGATTAAATAGACCTAATTTAATGCAAAGATGCTTGTATAAAGTTAAGGCATCTCAAAATAATCATTATCGCTAAGAGTGAAATGTCATTATTTGTTAGAATAGTTTGCATCAAAGTTAAAAAAAAAACAAAAAAAACCAAAAAACAAAAAGGAATAGTTTGTATCAAACAAACCAAGAAGAAATCAATCCAATAAACACCTTATTACTATGAGCTTCTTTTTTTTTTCATTTTTTTCATTTTTTTTCATTTCTTTTTTTTTTTTACCATCATATACCCTATAACTATGAGCTTTCTTTTTTTTACCAATAATATTATAAATGTTGCCAATATCACGACAATATGAACCCCTAGAGCGTACCTAAAGGCACATGATTACCATCATATGCCCTATGACTACGGTATGGATTGCGTACGGGTCAGGTCTGGCTCAACCCAGATACAAATAGTATTTGGGTCCAAAATTTGAATCCATACATGTAATAGAAACAAAATTTAAACAAGATAGAAAAGTTTATCACCCGAGATCGGATATACCCGTTAGGTCCTGGGTCGAGTCGGTTTCATTGGCACCCCTAAAAATAAGTAAATGTGTGGGTCCATTGGCACCCCTAAAAACAAGTAAACGTGTGATTGATTGTGTCAGAGCCTAAAAAAAAGTGGTGTACAAGGAAGACGATTTCACTCTACCACTGAAGAGGTGATGGAGTGAATGCAGATCATTTATTTAAGATGTGGGCTTTTGGCAGTGCGGGAATCATGATGAATCTTCCAAAGTCAGCTTCTAAGTGCCTGGATTACTTAAATATAAAAAAAAATTGTATGCGGGATGCCTGCATATAAACTTGAGCACCCGCCGTCTAACTTAGCTGGACAGTGTTGAATGAAACATAGTATTTCACTACAACTGTACGTCGTACAAAGAGGCCACAGCCTCATCCATGTGCCACATCATACGGCATGCATATCGATAGATCGTTCAGGAAAGCAAGTAAGCCCCATTTTAGGGTAAAGCGTATGCATGTACGAGAGATACCCCTATGCACTATAAGAGCTGTGGTCGCATCAGTTCTAGGTGGCATTGGTCCATCTCTAAGGGAGGACCTGAAATCTACAGACTGGGATTGCAACCCTTTGGCTCATCAGCCTGACTTTGATGACCCACTAATGAGCCCCTGCTTAGACTGTGGGTCATGAAATGTCACACCCCAAGAATTTACAATATTGTTATTCCTGAGATGTGACAGTCAAAACATATGTACATCTCTTGATAGGACAAATTTAATTCTTACAAAGTAACAAAAGAAAGCTTAGCCACAACTACAATATCTTCCAAAGTTGATTCTGACAAGCACTCAAAATGAAACAGCAGTTACCCTGAAAAATGTTTACCATAGTTTGATGAGTTTGGCTACTCTATAAGTGATCATCATAATCCTAAAAATAATCATCGATGAAAGATATAAATAAACTTTCAAAATGGAGGTCAATTAAAAACAATGCAAGCACAAGCATTTATAGATAACAATTTCACTTTCAGAAATGCACAACTAAACAAAATCCAAATAATTGAAATGCATAGAACATTTTAACGACATTGCATAATTCAAAAAATTCCAAAAAATTACCCTACTGGCGTCCCAAGTAGGTCACCTATATACCCCATCAGCGTTCTGATGGGTCCACTTAATCCCTATCGACGTCCCAAATAGGTCCACTTAATCCCTGCATGTCCACTTATACCTCACCGGCGTACCGGATGAGTCCACTTAATCCCTACCGGCGTCCTGGATAGATCCACTTAAACCGCACTGGCGAACCGTATGAGTCCACTTGCATACTTAAAGTATTTCTAAATTTCTTTAAACATTCGAAAGCAGCAATATCATGTACTCAACATATCAGTAAAATCATTAATATGAATTTCACTTAAACCATTAATAACAGTCTTTCAATAACATTTCAAAAATAACCAATCAAATATTTTGGGCTCAAATTTAGAAAGGTAGCAGTTCGTAAAGACATTCTAGCATAATTGCCAGTTTAATATGTATAGAAAAACTCTTATAGAATTTCAAGAATACGGAATTATCACAATTTATGAGATGTCAATTCGTAATTAAACATTTCATAACAATGCTATAATCAATTGCAAAAATATCAATTTTTAAATAATAAGGCAGTCATTGAACTGAAATTTACAATGTCTAAATATTCAAAAACAGTAGAAAGAAATCGCACAATTTTACTAACAACAGAAATATCACATTTATTTCTAATAATTTTATTTCTAAAATTTTCTAACAATTGACAAGAAAAATAAATAAATAAATTTATTTCTAAGAATTTACAGCATTTAAAATTTCTAATATTATAATTTTATTAAAAAATTTATTTTTCAAAATAATGAGGTCACTTGCGCATAAAATTTATCGCGCCTAAAATTCATGAAAATAAGCAGAAATAATTATTTCATTTCATTTTTTTTAAAAAGAACGGATTATTTTTCAAGATAATGAAGTCACTTACCTACAATATTTGAGAGGGAGCTTCCGATAAAAATTCGGCTAGAGAGAGATCTCATAATTTTCTAAGGTGGGAGTCATCGCCTCTCGTATTTAAATTCTTAGGATACTATATTATATTCTTTTATTAAGTTACACCTTACACATGAGGTGTAACCGTTAAATTACACTTTAAACGCTTAAAGCCCACATCCTTTAGTGGACGTGGCAAGAGCAAGGCAGCAAAAGCTTTAAACCAAAAGCTTTTAAAAATAGTGATGGTCCCTATGGACCATCATGCTCATACGAACTGTCACTTATTAAAAGTTTCCCCTTTTTTCTTTCTTTTTTTGGAATTTTAGAATTATTACACTCTTCCCCCTTTAAAAAAATTTAGTCCTCTAAATTTGTGTACCTGATTATTGAAAAAGATAAGGATATTTTTCTTTGATATCGTCTTCTCGTTCCCAAGTCGACTCTTCTCTTGAATGGTACTGTCATAATATACGGACCAAAGGAATCTCCTTGTTGCGCAACATTTGCACGCTTCTATCCAATATCAAAATTGGTTGCTCAATGAAGGATATGTCCTTCTTGATCGGTAACGGTTCATATTTCAAGATATGGGATGGATCAGGCTGATATTTTCGCAGTGACGATACATGGAAGACATTATGAACATTTGCTAATTCGGGTGGTAAGGCAAGTCTATAAGCGACACCTCCGATTCTTTCCAGGATTTTAAATGGTCCGATGTAACGTGGGCTGAGCTTTCCTTTCTTGTCGAATCTCATAATGCCTTTTATTGATGAGATCTTTAGGAAAACTCGATCACCTTCCTCAAATTCAAGATCTCTCCTTCGGTTATCGGCATAACTCTTTTGCCGACTCTGAGTTGTCCTGAGCCTTTCTCGAATTAATGTTATCTTATCTGTGGTTACCTGGACAATTTCTGGCCCCAAAAGCTTCCTTTCACCAACCTCGTCCCAACAGATGGGTGACCTGCATTTCCTTCCATACAGGGCTTCATATGGTGCTATCTGGATACTGGCTTGGAAGTTATTATTATAAGCAAACTCAATCAGGGGTAAATGGTCATCCCAGCTTCCTGTAAAGTCAATGACACAGGCCCTCAGCACATCTTCCAAAGTTTGGATGGTCCTCTCCGATTATCCATCAGTTTGGAGATGGAAGGCAGTGCTAAAGGTGAGTCTCGTCCCCATGGCTGACTGTAGCCTAGCCTAAAATTTAGAAATAAACCGAGTATCCCTGTCCGATACAATACTGACCGGAACTTCATGCAACCATATTATTTCCTTAATGTACAACTGGGCCAGTCGATCCAAAGTGTACGTTGTGCGAATTGGCAGAAAATGGGCAGCTTTGGTTAGCCGGTCTACAATGACCCAAATGCTATCATGCCCTGAATTTGTTCTAAGCAAGCCAGAGACAAAATCCATAGAGATGTGCTCCCACTTCCACTCTGGCATTGGTAAAGGCTGCAACAACCCAGCGGGCCTTTGATGCTCAGCTTTTACTTGCTAACATGTTAGGCACTTAGACACAAATAGCGCTACCTCTTTTTTCATATTATTCCACCAAAAGGTTTTCTTCAAGTCCTGATACATTTTAATACTTCCGGGATGTATCGTATAACGAGAGTGATGTGCTTCTTCCAATATAGTTTTCTTCACACTCTCATCATTCGGGACACAAATCCGACAAATCCTCACTATATATAGAGAATTCGTCTTTCTTTCCTTGCTTTACCTTTTCTACAATTGTTATAAGTTGAGGGTCTTTCTTTTGTACCGATCAAATCTGTTGGATTAATTGAGGTTATGCCTTAATGTTGGCAATCATACTTACCGCACCATTAATGAACGAAGCCTGATGCCAGTCCACTATTTCTTATAACAATCTCATTTCTTGGATCATTAGATGAGCTAAGACACCCGTAGATTTTCTACTCAGAGCATCGATCACAACATTATCTTTTCCTGAATGATAATGGATTGTACAATCATAATTTTTTAAGAAATCCATCCATCTTGTCTGCCGCATATTTAAATCCTTCTGAGAGAAGAGGTATTTCAAGCTCTTATGATCTGTGTATATTTCGAATTGCTCACCATATAGATAATGCCTCCACATTTTCAAAGCGAATACTATTGCAGCCAGTTTCAAGTCATGAATTGGATATTTTTTCTCATGTTCTTTCAACTGTCTGGATGCATATGCCACTATTTTTTCATATTGTATTAATACACAGCCCAAGCTTTTATGTGAAGCATCACTATAAATCACAAATCCCCCACTCTCCTCAGGAATAGTTAAAATAGGTGTTGAAGTTAATCGAACTTTTAGTTCTTGAAAACTCTCCTCACATTCACTTGTCCACTCAAATTTGACATTTTTCTGTGTCAATCGAGTCAATGGGGTAGCGATTCGAGAAAATCCTTCTACAAACTTTCTGTAATATCATGTCAATCCCAAAAAGCTTCGAACTTCAGTCACATTTCTTGATTGTTTCCAATTAACAACGGCTTCAACCTTTGAAGGATCAACTGAAAAACCTTCATTTGATATGACATGTCTTAAAAATGTCACTTGTTCAAGCATAAATTCACATTTACTAAGTTTGGCATATAATTTATTTTCTCTTAATATTTGCAATACCATTCTTACATGTTGCTCATGTTCCTTCTGATTCTTGAAATAAATTAAAATATCATCGATGAATACCACAATAAATTTATCCAAAAAGGGCTTAAAGATCTGATTCATCAAATCCATAAATGCAGCCGGTGCATTGGTTAATCCAAAAGGCATGACTAAAAATTCATAATGGCCATACCTTGTTCTGAAAGCTATCTTGGGAACATCTTCACTTTTAATCTTAAGCTGATGGTATCTGGATCTAAGATCAATTTTTTAAAACACTTGTGATCCTTGTAATTGATCAAATAAATCATCAATTCTAGGTAATAGATACTTATTTTTCACTGTCACTTGGTTCAACTGTCAATAATCGATGCACAATCTCATAATCCCATCTTTCTTTTTAAACAAACAATACCGGAGCACCCCAAGGTGACACACTGGACCTAAT
>NW_006498102.1:58195-111131 GCF_000471905.2 Amborella trichopoda
TTTTTCAAATAATGAGGTCACTTGCGCATAAAATTTATCGCGCCTAAAATTCATGAAAATAAGCAGAAATATTTATTTCATTTCATTTTTTTTAAAAGAACGGATTATTTTTCAAGATAATGAAGTCAATTACCTAAAATATTTGAGAGGGAGCTTCCGATAAAAATTCGGCTAGAGAGAGAGATCTCAAAATTTTCTAGGATGGGAGTCCTCGCCTCTCGTATTTAAATTTGTAGGATACTATATTATATTCTTTTATTAAGTTACACCTCACACATGAGGTGTAACCGTTAAATTACACTTTAAACGCTTAAAGCCCACGTCCTTTAGTGGACGTGGCAAGAGCAAGGCAGCAAAAGCTTTAAACCAAAAGCTTTTTAAAATAGTGATGGTCCTTAAGGACCATTTTGCTCATAAGAACCGTCACTTATTAAAAGTTTTCCCTTTTTCTTTTCTTTTTTGGAATTTTAGAATTATTATATGGGAAACACTGGGTCGGTTCGATAAAACAAGTATAATCTGTAGTCCATAGTTGAAAGTGGAGTGCCCCATGATTGTTGATTTAATTCCTAAGCCATATAGATCTATTTCTCATCAAATTAATTTAATTATATTTATTTTATGATAAATATTGTTTTAGAATTATTATTTGAAGTTTTATGAACGTCTAGATATTTTATTTATGAAATTTGGATTTGTAAAATGAAAGATATTGATTTTACAATGTTTTAAATATTTAAATAAATATTCTAAAATATCTTTTATTATTTTTACAATATAAAATAAATTTTCATGGGGCCCATTGTGCATATGGGCACATCATGTTCTAGAAGGTGGGGCCCATGTTGCCTCACTAGGGTGGCACGCCCCACCCTTTGATTACTTTCTAATTTCAAAATTGTGTCACATGGTCATATGAAGCTACGTGACTTGGAAAGATTTGGTTTGAATTTTTTACTTGAGAATTTTGAAAGAATTTTTATGAGAAATATAAGAAGGCTTGTACTATTTTATGGAATGTACAATATTTGATTGAAATTAATTTTACTTAATTTTTATAGATGGAAAAATGGTTTAAGGAATGGGGATAATGGTTTATACACATTTCATAATGTTGATGGCTCATTTATGGAATGAATGGCTAGATCTCTCACCCTACAAATCACCCTTGATGTACGGTCCATGTTCAATCTGCTTTTAGAGGCAAACTATGAAAAACCTTAAAAAATCCTAAACTTAATTTTACATTATAAATAGGGGTGTACCCCATATTCTCTACACTTTCTCTCTCTCAACTTTCTCTCTCTCTCTTTCCTCTAAGGGGCAAGCTCCACTCTCTCTCATCTTCCTCTCTCTAGATTTTCTCTCTCTTAGCCCCAACCCTAGGATCTACCCACTCTCTCTCTCATCTTATATACTAAGGGTTGGGAAGTATGCCAAAATATTTTGGGGCTAAGATCTAGATTTGATGAGTTACAAAAGGGTTATTTGAAATTGTTTGGCCGAAATTTGTTTTTTCAGTTCGAGATTGAAACTAGACCGTTGATCCCACGTCATCGGATGGTGGTACCTCGATGTGGGTTGTAATAAACCCAGTTGAGGTAATCTCCAGCATTTTTCTTTTTTTTTTCTTGCAATCTTATCTTTTATTCTCAAGCATAGTGCACAGTTGTTTCAATGACATCAAGTTTTAAGATATTGTATTAAGACCATCTGTAAGTGTTTTCTTGCCAAAACAAAAAGGGTAAAATAATAATATTAGTAATAATAAATATATTATTCCTCGATAAAAGATCACATTGATCTTTCTTTCAACGGTTTGTGGTGGGCTTGAGGTACCGTTTAAACATGTTCATAGAAAAGCAAATGAAGGATGAGCTTAATAAGCTGGGGCTTTTTGGGATGAGATTCTCGTGTCTTTGAATCTTTTATTCTTTTATGTTTGCTATTTAATATGATGTGCAACCTTTGTTTATTAATAAATTGGAGCTTCCACAGTAAAGATCCCGATAGTTGTACAACTTACAATTCATACTTCCAACCAATGTTATCAGACTTACCTCTTCTTCGGTTTCCCTTCGGAAAAAACTTCGAATTTTTTTAAAAAATTTAATATAAATAAATTTAGATATTTGTATATAGAAATATATAAAAATAAGAAAAAAATTTAAAATAAAAATTTTAAAAAATAATAAAACAACATTTTATATAGCATTTCTTTGCTTAGGCTGAAAAGGCCAAAGCTTCGGCCAAATTTGCCTAAAGCAGACCCGAATGTGATCGAAGCGGTCTGAATGTGACCGAAGCGATAGATATTTTACATAGATATTTCGTTTCTTAGTTCGAAAAGGCTGAAGCTTCTTCCGAATCTACCCAAAGCATACTTGAAAATGACCAAAGTGGCAACACTAGGCTTTGCTTCGTTTTGGTCAAGGCCTAAAATCCAAAGGCTTCGGCCGAAATTTGACAACACTGGTTCTAACACGTCCTATACGTAGGTCATAAAAGAATTTTAATATATAATTTATTAAACATAATATAAAAGATATTTCAATATTTTTGTAAATATATATTTTTTAGTTCATAAAAAAAATAATGGAAAACGGTTGTTTTGATGTTTGAAAAACATCTAATTGATCACCTTGATATCGAGATGTAGATATGGTGAAAAAAAGCGAATTCAAATCTGTCCATTTTCAAGCTTTTCACGCATTTATAAATATCCTTGATTTGAACCATCTTTAGAGTTAAAATTTTATAATTAAAGATAAAAGTAGATTATCACACCAGCCGAAGAATTTTCTACTCCAAAATTGCATATAATGACAAAGTTTGGAGGTACACTTTAATTTGATTATTAAAGGTTGCAACTTTATGCAAACTACCACGGCTAAATAAAATGTAAAAAAGTATACAAATAGACCATTTACTTTTAATACAAAGAGGTCCCAATTACTCTTGTCCATCAAATTTCAAATTGAATAGTTATAAGAGTGTCATTGACTAGACTCAAAGTTTATAACAATATTCTCGAACTTCGTGAAACACTTCCAGGCATCCAGTTTGACATCTAATGATTAGTAGTAATTGTGATCTTCTTGTAACAAAGATAAAAAGTCTCCATAAAATATACAGTTCATGTCAAACATATTTAATAATTGTATCAGTACAAACATTCATGATTTGATAGTATATTAGAGGGATGCAAGTTTGAATTCAACAAGAAGAAATTTATATTTTAGTATATAAATCACGTTTAAAGTTAAAGACTCTTTGTAGGATAATATTAATAAGGTGAGGTTTGTGCACCTCAAAACTATGCCAAAAATGTACTTGTGCATCTCAAGGTCAAGAAGATCGATTTGAGGATTTTTTAGCATCGAAACATCCTTCTCTACTGAGATTTTTAGGTGCACTTTACTTGTACATTATAAAGTTGACACCTTATATAAACTTTTTCCATATTAATATGATAACACCATTATATAATAAATGAATATAAAATACATATAAAATATCATGTTTTAATATTTATTTTTTTGAATCATGTTTGATAATATTTAAGTTGGGCTAAGGTCCTAACCAATCAAAGCAAGAAACACCTTCAAATAATGTTGAAGGTGTTGTTTTAGTATTGGAAATCTTTGTGTTGGCTTGAAATTTTATTTTTGCCACTAATTATAACATGGAAATGATCTAATGCAATGGTTGTATAGTAGTATAATGTAACCACACCTCTAGAAAACCATATTTTTGACATTTGTATGACCCTAAATTTTACACGTACATTCTCTTCATCCACATAATCAATTATACAAAAAAAAAAATCAATTTGAACCCTAGATATGGGCAAAATTAGTATCCATCCAACAATGAATCTCGACCATTCATTTGGTGAATTTCAAGATCTAAGCCTTAACAAATTCAAAATCACTTTTTTCTTTTTTAGCATTATTAATCTTATAATGATAACGCTATATAGAAATTTTGGGAATAAAATAATGCTTTTGAGGCCTAATCTAACACTTATCGGTATGGTGGATTTCGTTTGCCATACCCATGGATATCCCATTTCGTTTGGGGTGAAGCAAATAATGGTCAAGTATGTGATCTTCGTAAGACCCAAATTTCAGGCTTCCTAACAGTATCTAAAAGGGTTCTTTAATACTAACAAGTGGCATCATAGCATGTGGTGCAACGCAAGGCCTGAGCTTGTGTGTTTTGTCAAAGAAAAGCATGTGGTGAAACATTAGAGTGTCTTACTCGAGGTGGAGAAATTTGAAGTTGAGCACAGTTTTTTTTAGCAAGAATGACAAAGGATTTGTTTGACAAAAAGAAAGAAACCATAAAGCTCTACGATGGATGTTAGTAATGTGAGCGGGTGATTTTGCTATTAAGGTGGAGATTATTAGAGAGAATGATCAACAAATTCAGCATGTCATAGAAATCCTGCCATAAATAGGGTTAAGATTGGTAATAAAAATAAAAGTCCAACTAGATTATACCTCTTGGTTATATATATCTCTATTTGGCATGTATTTCTAGTATCCCAAAAGATTTCCTACTCCCGTGCGAGGATGCTATCCATTTAGTGCCATGGGAAAAACACATGTTATTTATACTTTTAGACATTAAATTTTGGGGATGTAATATCTACAACTCAGAATAATCTCAGCAAAAAAAAATCCGAATAAACTCTATGTATATTAACAAATCTAATGCCTTAAGATTGAATAGATATTGTCCAAGGGCTATATCTAAGTCTTACAAAACTCAAAATTCAAATTTTTCTTTTAAAAATAATCATCTAGTAATATTTATATGGTTTCCAAAATTTTAGATTGAAACAATCAGCCTAGCTAGGTGTTCTGACCAAGGGAGTTTGCTCCTGCTAAAGTACAGTATATGCATTCTCGTAACATATATAGGAATGTAAGGAAAATAATATGTGTACACTATTTGGGTTACCTAACAAAGAGGAAGGACCTGTTGCATAGAGGAGGATGCTCAGAAACAAGGAGCCTCTAGAGAGAAGTGAGATTCTAGTTAGAGAGATAGTGCATTTGTATCTCATGTAGAGAGAGAGATACTTATTTCTTACAGAAATGCAGTTTCAATGGAGATTTTGGTGGTATCTCATTGATTACAAAGAATGTCGGTTTTCTCATTTAGTGTGTTCGGTAATGATTGCGAAAATAAAACAAAAGGATGAACTGCAAGTGACATTGATGGGCAGAGTGCTTTCAAAGGTTTTCCCACTCGATATTGTTAATGGTTAATAAGATACCATTTGTCTCAAAATGTGTGATGTAACTCTAGTCATCATAGTTAATTTCAGTTTTTGTCATGCCGTGGAACAACTTTTTTGAAGTGAACCATGTGAATTTTTGTGTTCTTGTTATGTGTGTTTTTCTATACTTTATTTCTTATGGTTGTATTGTGCACTCACTAATTTTGTATCTAGCCAGTCAAGTGCATGATCCTGCTGGGATCAAACTTTTGGGGTTCATGTTTTGCTTTTAAGATAGTTTTTGAATCCTAAAAGCTCTTGCTTAGGGAGGGGGATTCCATGGTTGCAAGAGTTTTAAAAAAGGGAGACAGAAATGTTGTGCGTGTAAGCTCTAAACCTGATGGGTTATTTTTGGCAAATAAAGCATAATAAAAATAAAACTGACAAAAACAAACAACAAGCTAGAAAAATAAAGTAGAAAAGAAATAACATATAAAAAACACTAGAATTTATATGATTCGTCACATATGTGACTACATCCACGGACGAAGACGATCGATATTTTTCACTAAATCAAAAAAATAAAATTACAAAACACTTATTTGAGAGAACCAGAGACACAAAACTTAATCTCCCACCAAACCTTCTTCTCTCTATAACTTTTCTCTCTAGAAAACCCCAAAAAGTTTCCCTCTATTTTTCTGAAAGTTTTTATTTCTCTACAAAACAACTTAAAAAGAGAAAGGAATTCTAAAGAAAGACCCACGTATGGTCATCCCACCCTTTTCCTAACTTTGTTGGAAAACTAACTTTGCCTTTACCTATGGACTCATGTGTCTATCCTAAGCTATATGGACTAACCCATAAAATCAGATCCTAAATAATAGACACGACCCAAATAAATAGGAAAGATATAAAGAAGGAAAACAATCCCTTAACATTAGGGATTCAAGAACTCAAGATAAGAGTAATGATCCAATACAACGGTTGTATCATAGTATAATCAACGACACTTCTAGAAAACCATTTTTGTGGTATTAGTATGACTTCAAATTTTGTACACACTCTTTTCATCTCAATAATTAATCCCCAAAAACAAAAAAAATTCAATTTGAATCCTAGATATGGCCAAAATTAGCCCCTTCCAGAAACGAATCTAGACTATTTATTTTGTGAATTTCAAGATCTTAGCCTTTATAATCTCAAAATTATTTTTTTGTTTTTTTAACATTGTTCATCTACTGATAATAAAGCCTTCCAAAAAAATTAGAACTGAAAAAATCCTTGTAAGGCCTAGATCTAAGCATCTTACCAAAATGAACGGCCTATGTTAATTAGGCTAAAAATATAATTTCTAGGTTATGTTTTCAATTTTTTCTTTTTTTCTTATTGTTCATTAGAATGAAAAAAATGTATATGTCAGATTTTGGATCAAACAAATGGCTATAAGATGATTTTTTAAGGTTGTTACATCATATTACTATACAACGGTTGCATGAAATCACTGCCTCTCAAGATAATTATCAACAAATCTCCACTTTAGCTTGAATCCCGAAAGAGATTTCCATCGACTGTCTTCTCCACATGTTCCCATAGGTGCTCATCTTGGCAATACATTAATCTAATCGAAGCATAGCTTGAACTTCTATAATGAAATTGATTTTTTCAACATATCTGCAGCATTTTTCTTAACATCAATCTTCAGTAATAACATATCACCTTCAACTATTATCTCACGGATAAAATGGCACCTAACATCAATATGATTCGTCCTTGCACGATATACCTAGTTCTTTGCCAAATTTATTACACTTTAATTGCCAAATAAATAATAGTTTCATCCTATTGTAATCTCAAATCACTTACAAGACCTCTAAGCCATATGGCTTCTTTCATTGCCTTAGTAACTGCCATGTATTGTACTTTAATTGTAGACAAGGCAACTACAGTTTGTAACATCCACCTTCAACTGATCGGAGCTCCTGCAAGTGTAAATACATAACCTGTAGCAGATCTAAGAAGGAGTACATTGAGATGGTCATCGCTAAATTCGGGATGGAAAATACAAAGCCCGTGGGTGGACGCTTCGAAAATTTGATGCTTAAAGTTGATTAGAATGTTTAAACAAATCTTAGACTCCAAGCAAACGACCAGAGAACATCACACTCAGGGCCAAATTCTCCCATGCATTTCATATCATAGATAGACAGTTTTTTTATATATATATTACTGGAAACAAAACAGTTCCAAAGGTTTAATCTGTTGGATTTGGTGCTATCCGAAATCACCTACTTAACGAAATCCAATATTATGTGGGATTGAGGTCAATATTGATAAGTTTCCTACAGGAAATGGAAATCGAAAAATATTATGACTATTGGATATATCTCTTGGTCTTTTGAGATATATGTAACATCAATAGGAAGTTTCCTATTTTGTGTGGATTTCTAACTTTATATATATGATATAAAACTTCAGAGAGTTTGTGTGCTCTATTTGGATCACCATATGAAAAAGGCTGTTTCCTCTAGAGAAAGAAGGGGGTAGGGCTTCATGTGCCTAATATGCAAGGTATCCTCAGAGAGATAGCTTCCTTTGGAGACAAACATTGTGATGGTGCCTCTTGTAAACTCACAAGATTGAGATGCTTGTTTCTTGGAGAGAAACGGCTTTCATGGAAATTTTGGGTGGGTTTCCTTTTTAGTTAGAGATAAAGTCAATTGCTCGTTGCTCTCGCGTCTCTTATTTGGTGTTATCGGTAATGGTTGCCACAAGAGAATGAAGGGAAAGTGGTTTAAAAGGGTTCGCTCGACTTGTGTTTTTGTTGAGATTTGTTCCAAAATCTTTGCTTTAACTTTTATTGGTATAGTGGATTTCAGTTTGTCGTGCCCGTAGATGTAACCTTTTTGTAGTGAACCACGTAAATATTTGTGTTCTTGTGGTATATGTTTCATGTTTTATTTCTCATATTTTATTTGTCAAAAATCAACCTATATAGTTTAAAGCTTCCACGCACAACAAGAGGTATCAGCACAAAGTTTTGGGTTTCGATATGGTAATAAAGGTTTCGAATGTAAAGTTCGAAGTGGAGAAATATGACATCAAGCATTATTTTTTCAGCAAGAATCATGAATAAAGTTATTTAAGAAAAGATAAATAATCCATAAAGCTATTCAATGGATGTTGACATGATGAACACGTGCTTTTGATATCAAGGTGGAGATTGTTGGATTTGGTGCCATCCAAAATCACCCACTTAAAGGAATCTCATATTATGTGGGATTGAGATTGATATTGATAAGTTTCCTAAAGGAATAGGAATTTAAAAATCTTAGGACTATAGAATATAACTCTTGGTCTTTTGAGATATATGTAACATCAATAGAAAGTTTCTTATTTTATGTGGATTCCTAACCTTATATATATTACATGAAACTGCAAAGAATTTGTGTGCACTATTTCGGTCACCATATGGGAAATGTGGTTTCCTTTAGAGAGAGAGGGAGCAGGGCCTCATGTACATAAGATGCAAGGTCTCCTCAAAGAAGATAGCTTCCTATGGAGAGAAATATTGTGATGGTGTCTCTTGTAAACTACTCAAGATTGATAGGCTTGTTTTTTTGAGAAAAGCGGTTCCCATAGAGATTTTGGTTGAGTTCCCCTTTTAGTTAGAGAAAAAGCTAATTTCTCGTTGCTCTCGCATCACTTGTTTGGTGTTGCTGGTAATGGTTGCCAGAAGAGAAGGAAGGGACAGTGGTTTAAAGGATTTGTTCGACGAGTGTTTTTGTCAAGGTTTGTTCCAAAATCTTTGATGCAACTTTTATTAGTATAGTGGATTTCAGTTTGTCGTGCTCGTGGATGTAGCCCTTTTGGGATAAACAACGTAAATATTTGTGTTTTTATGGTATGTGTTTCATGTTTTATTTCTCATACTTTATTTGTCAAAAATCAACTCATCAGGTTTAGAGCATAATTGCACTATAGACTTCAAAATATCACAAGACGTATAGTTCGGAAAACTTGTTTCTTATTCTCATTTAAGAATTTTTTGTTGTCCTGCTTATGTTCATGTAAATGATGATGAGTTGAGTCCCAAATCAAAGAAGTGTTTCCTTGGTTATGCGAATGGGGTTAAGGGCTATAGAATGTGGTGCTCAAATCTTAAGTCGTCTAAGGTTTTTTTCAGTTGTGATGTTAAGTTTGATGAGTTTGTCATATTAAAGCACATTCAGAAGGTTGCAGTTGAGGTGGAGTTGACAAAACCAGAAAATACTCCAAAATATGTGTGAGGTATTCCATGTGAGAGAGTGGAGGAAGATGTTGACCATGAGGAGGTCATTAAGCTTAGGAAGATGTTGATGTCATTAAGCTTACTCCACTTGAAGAAGAGCCTCAGCTTGGAAAGGAAAAGAAAATAAATAAACCACTAGTGCGTTACTGTTTTGAGGACATGGTGGCTTATGCATTGGCTGCCATAACTTAAGAATCGTCCACTTTTAAGGAAGTTACATGGGATAATGATAATAGCAGGTGGATGAACCCATGAATGAATAAATAAACTTTCTTCAAAAGAATCGTACTTAAAATCTCATGAAGTTGCCTCAAGGCAAGAGAGTCATTGATTGTAAATAAGTTTATAAAAAGAAAGATGGGTCTCTTAAGACTAGTAGTGATCGATTTAAGGCATGTTTAGTTGCAAAAGATTATGCGCAAAAAGAAGGTATTGACTATAATGAGATTTTTTCTTCAGTTGTAATACACACTTCTGTTTGGGTTTTCCTAGCCATGGTTGCATTGTTTGATTTGGAGTTAGAGTAGCTTGATGTCAAGACTACATTTCTTCATGGAGAGTTAGAAGAACATATTTATATGACTCAGCTATAAAGGTTTGTTGTTGAAAGAAAGGATGAGCATATATGCAAGTTGAAGAAGCCGTTGTATGGTTTAAAACAGTCTCTTAGGCAATGGTACAAATGTTTTGATATATTCATGATTGGACATGGTATATCAGAAGTAAGTATGATAATTATGTCTATTTTAAGAGATTTATTGATAGTTCATTCATCTATTTATTACTTTATATGGATGATATACTTATTTCCACAACGAAGAATTCTTCAGAAATTAGTAAATTGAAGATTCAGCATGCCAGAGAATTTGAAATAAAAGATTTAGGTTTTGCAAAGAAAATTTTGGACATGGAAATACATAGAGATCGAAAGTTGTGTAAATTGTGGCTCTCTCAGAAGGGGTACATTGAGAAGGTCCTTGTTAGAGTTAGGATGAAAAATTCAAAACCCGTGGGTACTCCTCTTGCTGCACATTTCAGATTGTCGGCATCATTATCTCTAAGTTTAGATGTTGAAAAAGAATACATGTCATGTGTTCCCTATGCAAGTGCAGTTGGAAGCCTTATGTACGCAAGAAATAAGCATTAGTGTTTACACTCGTCCAGATATTTCTCATGTCATTAGTGTTGTTAGAAATTATATGGCTAATCCAAGAAAGAAGCATTAATATGCAATAAAATGGATCCTGCATTACCTAAAGGGTACATCAGATGTAGGTCTGGTGTGTTTGATAGATATAGCAAGTTTGGTGATAAGGTTATTAGTTATGTTGATGCTAACTTTGCAGGCGATTTGGACTATATGAGATCTACTACAATTTATGTGTTTACATTTGTCGGAGCTCCAATCAATTGAAGGTCAATGCTACAAACTGTGGTTACCTTGTCAATGACTAAAGCAGAATACACGGCAGTTGCTGAGGTAGTGATAGAAGTCATTTGGCTTAGAGGACTTATAAGCGATTTGGACTTACTACAGGATGGGATTGTTATTTATTGCGATAATAAAAGTGTAATACATTTGGCAAAGAACCAGGTATATCATGCAAAGACGAAGTATATTGATGTTAGATGTCATTTTATCCATGAGATAATAGTTGAAGGTGATATTTTACTACTGAAGATAGATACCAAGAAGAATGTTGTACATATGTTGATAAAGCCGGTTCCATTACATAAGTTCAAGTTATTCTTGGACTTGACTAATGTGTTGCCTAAGTGAACACTTGTGGAAGTGTGTGTAGAAAAGATGGTCGATGTGAATCTCTTTTGGAATCCAAGCCAAGGTGGAGATTTGTTGATATGTCTTACATTCCAAGCAAGATACATGATATCTCTAGGTTTCCATATTTAGTGGGACCTTGATCCCACAATTTTAGGAAACAACTATATTTGAATATCTCTAATTTGCAAAGAGATAGGAGCATCACGTGACCTCTATTTAGGTTTCCTATTTTTTTGGTAGTTCTTATTATTTATGACGATTATCTTTTTGGGTTAGTTCTAGTTGTGTTAGGATAGACATGAGAGTCCACACTAGATAAAGATAAACTTACGTAGCCAAAAAGGTTATAGAAAAGATAGAGTCTCACATACCACTTTGTGTGGGTTGTTTTTCCTCTATATATTGAGTTATTTCGAGAGAGAGAAAAAGATCTAAAAAAATAGAGAAAACTTTTGGGGGTTTTTGCAAAGAGAGAAAATTGTAGAGAATAAGGCTTTGTGGAAGATTGAGTATATAGTTCTCTCAAGTAAGTTGCCTTGTAATTTTATTTTTTTTTATTTAGTGAAAAACATCGATTGTCTTCACCCATGGATGTAGTCACATATGTGATGAACTACGTAAATCCTAGTGTTCTTTTTCTGTTATTTACTTCCTGTTTTATTTTTGTTACTTATTGTTTGTTGGTTGTTTTTTGTTGACTATTTTTCTCGTACTTTATTTGCCAATAATCAACCCATCAGATTTAGAGTTTTCGCGCACAATATAATCATCTGTTACATTTATATTGGCCAAGTAAAAGAAAATAAGGCCAACTACCCTTGAATCTGGCCTTGAGATCTATACATCTACTTCCTAAGAAGAAAACTCCATAAATATATTAAATAAAAAGAAATAACACCAAAATGACATCAACCCATATACTTGATCTAAATGCAGGGATGTTCCTCTTTGGAGAACGGACCCCATGTGGGTGTTTGGAGCATGGAATAAGTCTCTATCTCTCGCTCTATCGCAAATGTGCTTCAAAGACAGTCATATGACTGGTTCTTTGCACTCTATGTAGTACAATCAATATTCAATCTTTATCTCACTCAAACTAATAAATGAAATGGAAGTACACATACTCTTTAAAAGTACGTGAACTGTCGATTGCAGAACACTCAGTGTGCTAACAAAAAATGTGAACCCCCTAGTTGTCAGCAGGGTTTATATAATCCTCATGAACTAATAAGTTGTAATCTCTAACTAATAACCATAAGGCCCTAGTATTTTTAATATGTATTGTCAATCTCCTTGCAAAGTCTATCTTCATCTTGACTTCTGTGCTGATTCCTTAATTTCATCTTTATCCTCATATAAATTCGTATTTGAATCCACAAACTGGCCTTCGTACTTATCTTTATCTCCACGTGAATTTGAATCTGTGAACTGATCTTCACACTGATCTGAGTTAGCTTGATTTCTCGATGCTTATCTTCCCTCCTACATGAATTCATATTTGAATTCCTTGCGTTGATCTTTCATATTTATCCTCATTTATACACAAATTTGTATTTGAATTCACGCTTATCTCTTCACGTTGTTTTATGATCATGTTATCTGTTGATAAATTCATTTGCGCTAGTATCTCTTTAATGATAATCATGTATCCAATCAATACTCATCTTCAATTTTGAATTTGAATTTTCAGACTCAAGATCCAATGGAGCTATTTCATGAGGAAAACCAGGATGCAGTTGCTTCTCATCACCCGTTCGTTAAATTTCTGCTACTTAGTTAGACATATCTCTGTATATCTTTAATCGCTCTTTCCATGCACAACCTTTAATCATGAAATTTGGTGAGATTAAAGAGAGCTCCGAGATGAACTCAATGATTCAAGTCTCATTGAAAATGGACTTCCAATGAAGGAGATACAGTCCATCAAAGTCATTGTATTACTATTGGAATACGCGTCAGCGTCATCCGGGGAAATTGCGGATGCAACTGCTTCCTCCATATGTATCAAATAATTCTACACCTTGTAAGGGTGATAAATCATTGAATGAAGAATTCGATGGCCTTGGTCCCATAAAAAAATTCCTTGTATCGAGATAGAAACCCCAATTTTTGGTGAGCGAGTGTCATTCTGGTCGTAACGCACGGTATAGATCTTTTTAAAGTTTTAACTGCCAAGATATTAGAATGATGACTTAATTCACCTCCGATTTATATGAAACTTCAAGGTGAGGATTATAATGCATCCAACATGGGTACCTAAAAGTTTCGGCTTAATCCCAAAACATGGGTGTCGATCAAGGCATATCTTAACTGATGATGTTTACGGACATGTGTCTAGCCAAATCCAAATATTGCCTTAGTTATATCACTTTGAGCTTTAAGGCATATCAGGCTTTAACATGTATATCATCAAGGGTTTATCTCAATAAACATCTGGCGACGTTTCCCTTATGCTTCGTCTGTTAAAACCCCATATCTCTTACTGACGAGTTAAAAGGAGTCATATCACATCTCAATCAAAACTCATCTAATCTCCAATAGAGAGTCATCCATATGCCATGGGAGTATACGTATCCAAGAGATTCATCTCAAATTGAAATGCTTTCATGATCTCTTGTCATAGACCATAAGTTACGATGCACATGCCTAACTAACGATGGATTCAAAAGAATATGTATATCAAACAGCATCAAGTTCCTCCACATATCACATGGATAGGTATATCGGGCCTTAGGAATATATGTATCCTAGAACTTGTCTCACAAAAAAATGGCTTTCATATTTTCTATCATCGACCGTAAGTTAAACTTGAACATACTTTCTTTATGAGCTATCATATCTATTATTGGTCGTGAGTTAGAACATTTAGGGACTAACTGAATGTTCAGTGTGCGTTATAGGATTTGTCGCATATCGATTTTTCTAATCTATCTAATGTTCTAACTAACACACTTAGTCATATATGTTACTAAGTTCACTGTCATATCTAAAAAAATACTAACTTATCAAGCTTGCATATCCTTATTCAGCGTGGGTTAAGTCACTATTCATAACTTTTACAGATATACTTAACCCAAGGCATATCATCTCATCTCATGATCATCTTACTCTCTTGTCAAGCATTCATTAAAATGTATCTAATCCTGCATGTGACTAAAAATACACCCAACAATGGGTACTCCTCTTACTGCACATTTTAAATTGTTGGCAACATTATCTCCAAATTCAGATGTTGAAAAGAAACACATGTCACGTGTTCCATATGCAAATATAGTTGGAAGTCTCATGCATACAATGGTTTGCACTTGTCCAAATATTTCTCATGTCGTTAGTGTTGTTAGCACGTATATAGCTAATCCAGGATAATAGCATTGGCATGCAGTAAAATGGAAGATAAACATTAGATGTGGGTCTGGTGTTTGCTAGAAATAACAAGTTTGGTGATAAGGTTATTGGTTATATTGATGTTGACTTTACATGTAATTTGGATTGTAAGAGATCTACTACATATTATGTGTTTACACTTGTAGGAGGTTATGTATTTACACTTGCAGGAGCTCCGATCAGTTGGAGGTTAATGTTATAAATCGTGGTTACTTTGTCAACGACTGAAACAAAATGCATGACAGTTACTTAGGCAGTAAAAGAAGTTATGTATAAATATAAGGAGGTGTACTTTTTGGTAAATGGAAATGGCATACAATATTTTGTGGTTTTTGTTTTTTTTTTTTTCCTTCAGGATTTTTACCTGCCGATCGGGTAAAATTACCATATTTATGTTTTGGTCATAAATTTGGTAGTTTTATCGTGGGATCCTACTCCCTTGATTTTTAGTTTTATATTATGTTTTAATTTTGCTCAGTTCTATGTTTTTTTTTTTTTTTTGGCCATTTGTGGGTTTATCAGATGTCTAAAATAACAAACAACCCCAAGGCTGTTGGATAACTAATCATTCTTTATAGGGTAGTCCAATGTCACAAATATGGGACCTCTATTTTTCATGGTTCTTTTTGGTTTTGACATTCCAAGCCTTCAAGCATGAGATTGCAGATACTTGGGGGGGGGGGAAGAGAATTCAAAAGTGGAGTGATGTTTGAAAGCTCGAACCACTAAAATATAAAAACCTAAAATAAAAAGGGGAGATCGAATTCTATAATATCATACTACTCCATGGATGATGTTGAGCAAAAACGGTAGGGCGGTCTGGTGTTGTAGTTATCGGACTACCCTACATATGGGACGGTTCGATATATTGATCATTAGACCGCACTATGTATGACAGTAAATTTAAAAATAAAAATAAGTGGTTTAGCATCAAATTAGAAAAACTTAAAAATAAGATGAGTAAGACCTCACAATAAAATTACCAAACTTATAGATCAAAAGGTAAATTCAAAATTTTCCTTTAAGGCTATGGAGTTTACATCCTCGAAAATTGGGGTCCTAAAAAATATACCCTAATAGCTCAAGGTACTGAATGTTGTAATGTCGGGATAACCTAATTATCCCTTTTGAGCAAATCAAGATATCTCAAATCCCTTCTAGATGTGGTGAGTACTCCACAATAATGATTCCATAATTCAAATAACATACCCAAGATGCAATAACAAGTGTAATATAATTGAAAAAATATATATAACCAATAAAATAATCAAATAACAACACAATTAAGAGTAAAGAGGGACACACATATATGTGGTTCACCCAAGATGGAGTCCATGGGCGAGAAGGTAAAGATGTATTCACTATCAAGGAAAAAAACTTACATGATTGGGGTTATATAGAGTTATCTCATACGATATATAGAGTTATCTCATACAATATATAGAGTTATCTCATACAATCTCAAAAAAAGCTCAAAATGAATTTCCTACTACAAAAAACACCTACAATCGACTATTTTCTTCGATTGATCGTCTCCTTGAAGAAATGCTGATAAAAACAGTCCAATACAAGCCCAAAATAGTAGTGTTAGGGTTTTGTTGCAAAACTCTCAATTTCCAAATCCCAAATATTTTCTACATGTTCACATTTTCTTTACAAAGAGCTCCCCCTCTTAAATACATGTTTCTCTCTCTAAAAAAAATACTTTTTGCGAGTCTCCATTAAAAAGCTTATTTTAGTGACCAAAATACCTTTTAACAAGAGCAAAAATACCATAACATGTGATCTTTCCATCATATCCCAACAATGAAGATAGGATATGCTCCCGCTCTAATATATTACCTCAACAATGAATATAGGATATGCTCCAGCAGGAACATATTACCTTTTGGAAACATTGTCATGTCGCTCATCCAAGTTTGTGAATAATGTTGGAAAACATGATGGCAGAGATTAATATTAGAAAACAATCTTAGCAAATGGGGATAGGAATCACAATTCACAATTGAGATAAGAAATAGAAACCTCAGCACGCCTTCCATGCTCCCTAAGAAACTCTAGCATTCTTTCGCACGTGTACGATGGGACAGTTGGTCCCAAGCATGTCAAGAAAACCAATTGTCATGATGAGCATGAACAAGCGTAACGGTGAATGATGACCAACGTTGCCGCAACCTAAACTACGTTGACATTGTCATGAAATCATCACATTCAAAGGTGTTTTAACTGTTTCAAGAAAGGTGTGAAATCATCATTTTCGAGGTTATCTTCATGGTTTTTTTTTTTTTGGGTACGGTTCGTAATAAAAGCAAGGCTCTAAACAATTTAAGTACAATGCACCTTCAAATAACGTCAAGAAATGTGATTTCAATACTGAAAATATTTGTTATAGTTTTAAAATATATTTTTATCATTAATTATAAAATTTAAAGCTTCAAAAATAGTTAAACTGAACAAATCTATAAAAACTTGAAAAATCTTGAAAATTGACGTTTCAAAAAAGTGTTATGAGACTTGAAATCCATTTTTTCTCATGTCCATTCATTTTGACGTCGAGATGATCAATTTGAGGATATTTGGACATCAAAATAACCTCTTTTGGTGAAATTTTTAAGGTGGGCTCTAATTTGATTGTTTAGAGCCTCGGCTCTATATAAACTTTTTCCTTTTTTTTTTCTTTTTTAAGGCAATATATGTTAATGTGCACTTTGCATTGAGCATGGCTCTAAACAATCAAAGTAAAAGGCACCTTCAAATAGTATCGAGAAATGTGGTTTCAATATTAGAAATCTTTATAATAGCCTTAAAATATATTTTCATCCTTAATTATAAAATTTAAAGCTTCAAAAATAGTGTAAATTGAGTGGATATTGAAAACTTGAAAATCTTAAAAATTAATGGTCCATGCATCTTGACGTCAAGATGATTAATTTGAGGATATTTTGGCATCAAAACAACCTTTCCTAGTAAATTTTTTAGGTGGCTCTAATTTGATTGTTTAGAACCTCGATCTATATAAATTTTTTCCTATATGTTATGGATAAAAAAGGATGGTGAGTTTCGGCCCCTAATGTACTAATGCACTAGATGTCATCAAAATTATGAAGTTATCTTTATGAGCTTTTGATAAAGCCAAGGTTTCATTAAGGTCACATCTAAAGACCCACACAAGGAAAATGATGTCAAAATACTGTGCCGGCCTGCAAATATATTTTAGGAATTATGTACTATAAGACCATTTATTTTTGGTGAAAAATATCATAATCACTTCTAGCCATTGGATATAAAAAAGTATGTCATAACATTTGAAAAATTTTATTTTAGACATTGTGGCCAAGAAAAGACCTCCTACCTGAAAGAAAGACTAATGCGCCAGGAATATTTTATTTTTTATTCTTTTCACCCCTTTTCTTTTCTTTTGACAAAGAAAACTTACAAGTAGTCTTGTTACAATAATTCTTGCTTCAAAAAAAATAAAACTAACAAATCCAATATCTTAAAAACCTTGATGTCATTAAACCAATTTTCTTTAAACAAAGAAAATATCCACAATGATTATGCTTGGGAATATAAAACCAATATAATTAAATATAGCAAGAAACAAAAAGATGATGTCGAAGATTACCTTAACTGGGCTTATTACACCTCACTCCGAGTCACCACCATTCGATGGCATGGGATCAATGATCAACCTTCAATCTCAACCGGGAAAGCAAGTTTAGGCCAAGCCACACCAATAGAATATGGACCCATTTGATCGCAAACTCAAATCGTAGGTAAATTCCCTTAGCAATCTAGTTTGAGAGAGATGGATTCTCTTTTTTTTATACTCTAAAACCCTTAGCCATAAATCCATAGTTGAGAGATGGAAGAGAGAAGAACCATATAGCCTAAACCCTTAGCCCTTTTTTACAATGTGGGAGAGAGAAAGATCTCAAAGATGAGAGAGTGGGATGTGCCCTTTTTTTTTTTTTGGCTTTCATGCTAGATAAACTTTTCTTAAGGGAGGGAGAGAAATTCTAAGTGGGGCATACCCCTTTGTGAGTGATGACAGAGAAAGATGGAAATTAGGTACAAGAGATAAGGTGTAGAGATTTTTGGGTGAAGATAATCTCTTTTTATAGGCTTTAAACAAGATTAGGGTTTGTTAGGGTTTTCCTTGGCTTGCCTCTTCTTGTGAGATTGAATATAAACCATTGATCTTGGGTGACTTGTGGGGTAAGAGATTTGAATCATCCATTCCATAAATGGGCTTTGCATGAACTATTATCCTATTTTTCTAAATCATTTTTCCATCAATAGAAATTAAATAAATTAAATCTAATCAAAATATTGTGCATACCATAAAATAACAAGTCTATTTAATCTTTCCACAAAATATTTCAAAGATATATTAAGTCAATATTTAGTCAATATCTTCCAACCATATGGCCAAATGCCATATCACCTCAAAAATAGGAAAGAAAATAAGGGTGGGGCGTACCACCGAAGGGAAGCACTCATGCGCCTCACCTTCTAGAAAGATAGTGGGCCCATGTGCACAATGGGCTCCCATGATATTTTTATATATTTAAAATTAATAAAAAGATATTTGAATATTTAAACCATTGTAAATTCAATATCTTTAATTTTAAAAATCTAAAAATTATAAATAAAATATCCAAGGGTTCACAAAAATTCAAATAATAATTCTAAAATAATTTCAATCATAAAATAAACACAAATAAATTAATTTGAAAATGATTCATATAGTTTAGAAATTAAATCAACAATCATGAGACACTCCACCCTCAACAATGGACTATAGACCACACTTGCTTTATCAGACTGACCCAGTATTTCCCATAACCCGCAGTCTAAGAAGGGACTCATTAGTGGATCACTAAAGTCTGATCGATGAGCCAAGAGGTCGCTATCCCAGTATGTGGATTTCAGGTCCTGACCTAGAGACGAGTCAATGTCACCTATATCTGATGCGACTACAGCTCTATGGCGCATAAGGATATCTGAAATGTGGCTTACTTGCTTTCTCGAAGGATCTATCAATATGCATGTCATGTGATGGTACATGGATGAGGCTTTGGCCCCCGTCTCTATATGCCACCATCACACACAAGGGTTACACAATCCCTCGGCTCACTCATCCAAACATATACTTTGACCTCAACAAAGGATGACCCATTAGAACTCTTTTCGGTTGGTTCTTTGTGCCCAAGTAACATGGGTTTTTCTCAATCGACTGGCGTAGATCGTCAAGCATAGTTCTGTATCAGCAAACATCGTTTGCTTAGTATGGTCTATGAGGGACCACACTCCCACTGAGTTCATGTTCCACTATATCATTTCATTTTACAAGCGCTCATAAGGCCTTTAAAGGTCAAATAAACCCAACAACTCCCACATGGCCTTTCAATGCCTTACATTCTCTCTTGCTCACTTTCTCTTTTCCCTATCTCTCTCTCTCAATTACAATATTTCTCTCAAGTATTTTTCATTTATTCTCTCTCAATATGTTAATCGTGGCTTTTTTCATCAATCCGTTCACAAAATGATTTATAGAGGCAACACCTTTTTCACTTTGCTGCTCGGATCGCATCCCAAAAGTGGTCGTAGCCCATCTGTCATATCGCATTACGAATCACATGCTTATTGTCGCAGAAGACCATCACGTACCTCGTCGCATGAAGTCGTATGTTTATGGGCTCAAAGGAGTTCTTCAAATAAGTTGCTCCCTTCTGTAGCCATACAACTAAGTTTCATGAGTGAACAACATTATAGTCTGTTGTTCCATCTGCCCTGTCAAATGCTAGTAGGTGCTCACACTAGAATATTTAGTTTATGTGGATCTTGATATTTATCAATCGCACATCATTTCTCAGGTAATAGAAACATGATTTTATATGATTGAATGATTGGAAGATATTGACTAAATATTGACTTGACATATCTTTGAAATATTTTGTGGATCTGGGAGAAAAAAAAAAAAGATTACAAATTCTAGTACATTAAAAAAAATAAAAAAATTCAAAAGATCCTATAAAATATTGCCTTGTAATACATTCTTTGGACTATCCATTATCAAATGTTCACACATTATTTTGCACTATTCCTAGAGTTTCAAATTGCATAATCGAGGAAAATAGCTTTAGGGTCTTTATAATGGCTTCTAATGTCTGAATATAGTTGCCCACAAGGTTTTGACGTGCAACTTTACTTTGCATCCTAAAGCTATACGGGCTTATGATTACCGCACCTTTTGACCATATAAAACAATATAAGCTCCCTTGGGTAAAAACCATATGAAGGTTTATTTTTAGGGCTCTAAATATTTTTTCTAACCTATCGAAAAATATTTATGAAGAAGGGAAAATATCATTTACTAGGTCAATATCTTGTGCGAAATAATTAAGATGGTCAAAAGATCCCAATAAATATTTGAGATTTATTTTTTTATTTTCATTTCAATCAGGTACCTCCTTAAAATATATATTTAAAAATATTAATATTGTAGTTTGTTAAGTATTGAAAATTCTAAAATCCTTAACAAACAAGGATATTTCAGTCATTTGACTCACTTTGAACAAGTAGCTGATCTCATCCTTTGTTTGGGGACTTTTAGATGAATCAAATTTCTAAAATTCTCCAGCCTATTCAGTTCGGTAATTTGGGTAATTTTGAAGATACGTTTTAGGAGGTAGCTATATAAAATAAGAATTAAAAATAAACCCCTTAAAGTTAATTGAAGTATTTTGACCGCTCTAATAATTTTGTAGAGAGAGAAACACTTATTATGGAGTCCAGTTCCTGGATGTGTATTTTTGCAAAGAGACAAAAAAAAGGAATTCTAAAGTTTCTAACCACTTTGAACTTAATGTCTTGAAATTGGATAGTTGCTTTTCTATCTTAGGATGTTATTAATGTAAGCTAATTTACTTTTAGAGAGATATTTTTTTATAGGTAGAGAGTGGTATATAATGAGACCATTTATCTTTATTATAAGATGGTTATAATCATTTTTACTCATTAGATATGAAATTGAATAGGTTGGGTAAGTTACAAAGTTCGAAAATTTATTTTTAAAATTATAAAGCTTTTTAAAGACATTTTTACCATTACTTAATTTGAAATCGAAAAGAGAAAAGTGATTGTGATCTCTTTAAAAAAAAACGTATAAATATTTTTTTATACTTCTCCTTAGTATTTTACCGGACTTTACAAGTGCATAGTTTGCTATCACGTGTCCCACGTGAGGACACTAAATGCCCTCACATTCACGTGCATATAGTGATATATTTATTGGGATTTTACCTGAGTCCAGATTAAAGTTCTTCGTAGTCACCACCATTCGTCGTCCGGAATGAACCGTCGAGGTGCCATGATGTACCATAAATTGCATACACAACTAGGGTACGGTATAAATTCTTTTCCATTTACCCCGTGCGATATGATTTCCCCAAGCCGTGGGCAATATTTTTAAAGGACCGGTCTCTACGCGGCCAAGCCCGTATATGTAAAAATGCGGGCTTATTAATAAATCTATTTTTAAAATGGATTTGAATACGTAATTTTTAAATACATGTAATGTTTATCAGGTAGATTATGCATATAAAGAACAAATAAATTTTAAAAATTAAAAATAATAATTTAGTGAAAAAATATTTGAACAATTGATTTCCATTGTCTCTAGATAAAACACTTAAAATACTTCACACTTTTTAGAACGTATATGTGGAAATGCAGTCCAGCACGCATGAAACAATTTGCCAGCTTTAAAAGCACAACATAATCATCCCCATCTCTCTCTTTCTCTCTCTAACATAATGGAATCAATGCCCATCTCTCTTTCTCTCTCTAACATAAGTGAATCATGCCCCATGGGCCCCTCAAACCACAAGTCCACAACACGCTTAAACCATCCCCCCACCAATCTCTTTCTCTCTCTAGGTACAAAACCTCCTGTTCCTTTCTCTCTCTATCACACACGATGGATATAGACGCATATACACAATTGAAACAAAGCTGTCCACCTCTTGTACTGGTTTGACCTTTCAAAGGGACGGCACTTTGCGATGCCCTCCTTGAGAAGCATCATCTCTACTTAAAATTTCTTGGCTAAAATTTTTTTAAAAAAATTCATAATGTTATCGAGTGTTTGATAATTTTTTGAATTTTAAATTTTATTGTCGGTGTTGGATTGAATTTAGAACCATTATGGAGATTTATGTTGCCGAAAGTACTTTTCGAATGAGGATTTGAGGTGAGGTTTTATTTTGTTTTCATAAAGCCTAGGCCTCATAGAAACCTTAGCCTTTAATATATATAATCATTCAAATTATTTTACTTGTACTTAACTTTCTTTGTCATCGATAGTTCGTAGTATAGTCTGGCCTAGTTTTCACATATATCTTTTTTGATAGTGTGTGGTACTTGCACACTCCCAGTACTAAGCTTTCGGTTATCAAAAACAAATTCAATTTTTTTTATATTTTGTTATGCTTGGGACTTTTGTCTTGATGTTTTGACATGTTTAGTTCTAAATGTTTATACCACGTCCTATCTTTATCGTGATGAAAAAACTTGATGGATAAAAAGACTCAAACATTGTTTGAGAATATAGATGGGAAATTACAAAAGAATTTTAATGTGGATAGGAAAAAGTTTATATAGAGCCGAGGCTCTAAACAATCAAATTAAAGACCACCTCAAAAATTTCACTAGAAGAGATTGTTTTTTTGATGCTCAAATATCCTCAAATTGATCATCTCGATTTCAAGATGCATGGACATGAGAAAAAAATGGATTTCAAATCTTGGAAATAGTGAATCTTGTAATGCATTTTTGGACCTTCACTTTTCAAGATTTTCTAGTTTTTATAGATCCGCTCGATCTATACTATTTTTTAAGATTTAATTTTGTGATTGAAAAATGTCATAAAAAATTATAGTTTTCATTAGAAAAGCTTTCAAATCGATCATCTTGACCTTGACCATTATGGTTGTGAAAAAATTTAAGATTTCAAGTCTAAAAATAGTATATATTAGATAAAAATTATCTAATATTATCTATTGTACCCTAAAACATAAGTGTTCATGGTTCGCAAGATCTGTATTATTTTTTGAGCTTCAAATTTTATAGTAATTATCAAAAGTTAATTATAAAGCCATCATAGGGGCCTAGGCCTTTGCAAAAAGTCTAATACATACCCATAGCCCTGTTGAATAATGCTAGCAGAGTGGTCATATCCAGTATAACAAAACAAATGTTATGTATATCATGCAATTATAATTGAAGCTTATATCATGTGCACGTATACTACGATCACCGAACCAGTGTTTTTTATATCATGTGCACGTATACTATGCTCACCAAACCAATGTTTTTTTTATATCGTGTGCAGATATACTATGTTCCTTTGGGAGCATAGTTTACTTCTACTCACTAGGTCAAACAAAGGAGCATAGTTTACTTTTACTCCCTAGGTCAAAAGACTTACTTGGGAGGATTTTTTTCAATTTAAAATTTTAAAAATTGTTAGATGATTATTCTAAAGCAAAAAAGAAAAAAAATTGAAATTTGAGTTTTCTAACACTTGGATCTTACCATCCGATCTCTATTAAATCTTAAGACAATATTTTTTGAAGTGCATAGTATATAATTAGAATTTTTTTTGTTAAATCTATAGGTTGAACAGATTACATCCCTAAACTTTAGGATCCTAAATTAATTCTGGGTGAGATTTCACCCGAGGGAGCAAATGAACATTGTACTCTTGTAGGAGTAGAATATCTTTGGGTTTCATAGTTGAGTTTTGGGTTTTTAGGATTTTTCACACTTTTGAAATTGGCAATATAAAATTGTTCCTTAGACGCTTCCTCCCACGTTTTCCAATATCAAGACCGATTGTTTAAAAAGTGACATGCTAAATATAGCTCTCACGTGATAATCACAATTCCTCTATATAAAAATAAAAATAAACCATTAACCTTTTCTTTTTCTCCATAATTTGTTTTTGTTGTTTATTAGCATTAAGAATTTTGTTTGCATATAAACCATGCACTTTATATATCCTCCCTCAGGCAAATCACTTTCTTGAGATATTATTTCTGTTTGGATGATTATTTTCAAATAAAAAATTTGGATTTTTAGTTCTTGAACATCAATATTATTCCCTCCAATAATTGGATGGCTGTTATGCTATCTTGGGATGCCTTTTTTGTTTTATTTTTATCTTTTAGGGACAAATAGAGTGAGAGTTAATTTTTGTTTTTTGAAGTTGATTACCTTCTTCTAGATATCACATCCCCAAAATGCCGGATCAAAAAGATATTCCTAGTGTAGGTTTTATATGAGGGAATAAATAGATAGTATACTCCTATGGGAATAAGAAATCTTTAAGCTCTTTCTTCCTTCTTCTTTCTTTCTCCTCTTTTTCTTCTTCTTCTTTTTCTTCTGCTTCTTCTTTTCTTCTTTTTTTTTTTTTTTGTTAATATTATTTATTTATTTATTTATCTTAAGTTGGG
The DNA here is from genome assembly GCF_000471905.2 of Amborella trichopoda. The sequence goes on from NW_006498102.1 coordinate 83,404, forward strand.
GTGTTTGAAAAATGGATGACCCAAAGAATTAACAAATCCCTATCAATTGGGGTTCTCAATTATGGCCACCCATTTTACGAAATAAAAGGGATTCGAATAAGAAAATTTTATTTTCCTTATTATTATTTTTAGGAAGTTATCAATGGCCATATTTGAAAAGATTTTTGTCTTTGTCATATGCATATCAAAAAGAAGTTTGATTTTAAAGTCAAAAGGGAAAAAAATTGATCTTCCTGATTGTTAGGGATCCCGATTAACATTGGAACTGTTGCAATCAGCGGCAAAAACAAAAATACAAAACCATCTACTCCCATGTTATAAAAAAAAGAAAAAAAAAGTTTATATTAGGTATCAACTCTATACTGAGAATAGAGGGCACAAAAAACAAATTCACCCAAAAATTTATCTTCAGACCAATGTTGTCATATTTACTTTGGAGATTTTTTCGGTTTGGTGAGATAAATGAAGCAATTTAGTGCTTCGACCAATTCGGGATAAGATTTTGGATTTTTTAATTTAATTTAAATAAACTAGATATTTATATATAAAAAATATTAAAAAATTTAATTTTTTTTTAAAAAAGCGTTTATTTATATATTTCTTTGTTTAGGCCAAAGATGTACCCGAAGCAAACCCGAATTTGCATGAAGTGGCAACACCAACGGAATATTTTTTTTTATAATTAAACCTAAACGGCAACACCAAGTCCTATAGTTAATCATCTCGGCCTTGAGATGTATAAATGTGAAAATAAAAAATTTCAAGTTTTAAAAGGAGTGTATGTTGCAATACTTTATCAAGATTGTCTACTGTTAAAATTCCTAAATATTTATAGGTCTACTTGATTACATTTTTTTTGAAGGCCCAGGTTATTACAAGGTTGGGTACCAAGACTGTTTAGCAAGGTTTGAAAAATGGGCGATCAGGATTGAAATCGCCTAACTCAGATTGGATTTTTCCCTGCCCACTCGGAATCCCCTCGTATATCGGGATTCGCCTGTGTTCCCTTCTAGATCACCGATTATACTGTTGTGAGTCGGCGATTCGCTATTGTAGAATCGCCGATATAGTGAAAAGCTCCAATTGCACGAGCCCTTTTTCATAGTTTTGGATCTTTTGGATCCACTTTTTTGGCTTTGAAAGCATTATTGGATGGGAATGATTGAATCCATTGAATCAAACACAACATATGTGAATTTTACGGATCGATTTAGTATTTGAAATTGGGTTTCTTTTCATGTTCTTGAGAAAACACGCCATTTCTTCTATTTCAGCTTCAGTTTCGATCAAAATCATTTGTATTTTGGTTGAAATTGAACTTATTTGAATCCTCCACAACATTATTGTGCCAATTTTCCCGATGAAACGAGCATTGTATATCAAATTTTGGATCGAAAGCTAGGGTTACTGAAACATTCACAAAAAATAAAACTATGGATTGACAACACTGTTTTTGGCCGATATCGATCGAATCTCATTGAGATTTCTGATCTATAAAGCCTTGAATCTAACATAACTCAGGTTTTCTTTCTTTTGTTTTTTTTTTTTTTGTAGATATTTTCTAGCTTGCATGTTCTGCAAAAGTTAGGGTCCCATTTTCATATATTATTCCTCAAATTTGAATCAAATTACTTGAAATCTGATTCAAAATGATCCTAATGAAACTACATTTCATATTATAGATTCAAATTAATGGATATGGACAAAAAATAACATGAATTTGAGGTAAACTGAGGATCGGTTTTTTTAGAATTGTTTTAAATTAATGTTTTACTAAATAAAAATTAGGGGTTTTATGTATATTGGTTATATATGCATGTTATGTGTGAAACAATTTATTTATTTATTTATAACTAAACCAAATTTTATGGATATGTTTTCCAATTTTTTGGGGAGAAATATTTCTCTAAAGTTTTTATTTTTTATTTATTTTTGTAGTGTTATAAAGTTATAAACTGGAAATTTATAAGGGTAATATGGAAGTGCTTTTTCTATTAATTTTCAGGTAAAAATCAATAATACATTTTGCATTTTTTTCTAATTATAGTCCACCGCTTTGACCAACCATTTTAAGTCTCCCATTCCTTTGTCCACCATTTTCAAGTAGAGTTTCCTTATTCAATTCTAAACATGGCATGTGTAATTATTTGTATTTCATTATTACCACTCTTTTTTGTTTATTTATTGTTTAGGGAGTGTTCTGTTGTTTATTTATTGTTTAGGAAGTGTTCCTAAACCCTTGACCCATGGCGTGCTAAGCCTAGTTCAGTCAGATAGGCATCGAGGATTCTAAGGCATATATTGATCGACTCAATAAATTATCAAGACAATTCAATAAGTGATATCAGCATCGAGGATTCTAAGGCATATATTGATCGACTCAATAAATTATCAAGACAATTCAATAAGTGATATCAACACGATGAAGAGGAAGAACAATGCCACCTTTCATTCCATTTTGGACTATGTATTCATATATGTAATGATTGTAAGTTTTTTTTTTTTTTTTCGAGTGATATAAATGTAATGGTCAACATACATCCAAATAGGAGAATGACGTCTCAATATCAATGTATTTTTATAAAATAATGAAAGTACATAATGCACTGCCCTAATTTTTTTTGAAAACTAAAAAAACACTATTTTTAGATGTTTTTAACGCTTTTTGAGGCCAAAACCGTGGCTCCGGCCAATTCTCTTATTCAGATCACCAGTCAACTAATCCGAAACGATTTTTGAGGTGGTTGATTGGGGTCACCAATCCATATTTTTAAGGAAAATATTTTCATAGGGCTGCAGCCCTGTCAAAATAATTAAAGCCTCACCTCTAAACTCACCAAAAATTGTCAGTCCTGACGCCAAAAGGCCTTAAAATCGATACTATTATGATTATTAGAATTTCAAGTCTTAAAAATAGTATACATCGTAATATATTATTTATGTCATTCATTTCACCTTATTAATAAACGTTCATGGATCCATAAAATTTATATTATCTTCTAAGCTTTAGATTTTTATATTTTTGAAGTTTCAGATTTTATAGTCAATATTAAAATTTGATTTTAAAGCCATGATAGAGATTAGAATACCTAAAGTACATTCCGAACTAGGATTAAAAAAAGTGGGATTTTACTTTATTTTCATAAAACCTAGGTCTTATATAAATACAATTTTTTGAGCTTCATGTTGAGGAAGATTTAGAGGTGGAAACTTTAAAAGTAGAAGCACCCAAAAACAAAAACATCTTTCAGAATTTCAAATGACTAAAATACCCTTCAGGATCAATGTGTGGCGCGTGCCTTGGACGCGAGAGTAGCTTTTTGACGTCCGAAAGTCCAACACCCCATCCTTAAAAGAGGAGGAGGGCAAGTCCGATATTACGTCAACTTTAAAGGCTCATTAATGTACCTCTCGCTTCTTGGTCTCCACGCCACTGGAAGATACCAGCCGTGGTCGCCCACTCGGATTTTAGTATAACTTCCAAAAGCGCTTGGGGCAAAATCGTAATTTCTATGAGAACAAATTAGAAATTTCGGGAGAAAAATGCGGCATTTTAGAAAGTCGACCTTTGGCACCGTCCCGCGTAACTCGGACGGGCATGTATGACATGATGCCATGCATAAATTCATGAATGACACATGACACATGGCATGGGTCATGCATCGCATACCACTTCCCCTTATTTATTTGGGGAAAGCGGCAACGTTAAAGCATTTGACCGCTTCGTAAAGAGCGTTTGGGAGAGAGAAAGAGGGGAAGAGAGAGGAGGCGGTTTTTAGAGAGAGAAAGGGGGAAGAGGTTACAGCCCTGAGAGAGAAAGGGGCTCCCACTGTGTTACAGAGACCTCTCAGAAGAGGAGAGAAAAGGAGAGAGAGGTTTCCTCTAGAGAGAGAAGCAGCTCGAGATCTGTGTCTCTTATTTAACTAATACCACTTTCTCTCTCTTATTTTCCGTCTGCACTGTGTCTCTCTCTCTCGCTCTTTTCCTTATCAGTCCATATCTGCACCGCCTGTTACAAGTCTCCAAATCCCTGGTTTGTCATAAACAGAGACGCAGAGAGAATCACAACCATAAGCCTCAAAACACCCTATCTACCCCGGTTTCTCTCTCTACCCCGGTTTCTCTCTCTAGATTCTGGCCTGAGTTCTTCTGTTTTTTATGGTTTTCTTTCTGGTTCTCTCTCTTGCTATTAGAGAAGGAGAAAGCGAAGCGAGGGGAGTTTCTGGGTCTTATGTCGGCTCGCACTGAGTTATCGATCGGAGCTCAGCAGCTCTGGCTTTTCATACCTTTCTCTCTCATCCTGCTTTTTCGCATGCAACAGAAGCTTCATCTAATATCAAGCATCAGTTCGAGTTCTTTCTCTCTCCTCGCCTTAAGGAGCCCAAAGACCTCGGGCCCCTTCTCTCCCATGCATATCTCATCAAACCAGTATGAACACATTACTTTCTCTCTCTAGGGTTTTGGGTTTATCGCAACATGGTTTTTTTCTGATTTTTTTCCCCTTCGCTGCGGTTTGTTGGCTCATTTTTAACATGGGTTTTTCCCTTCTGGGGTTTTGCTTTAGCTCTAACTTGTATTTTCCTGGTATTTGCAGGGCTAGCTTCAAAGACAGACGCTTAATCAATTCGTTGTTGTTCTTATTCTTCAGAGGACTTCTCACGTAACAAGAACTCGAGGAAAGGAGCAGAGCCCAAGAGCTATTTTTTTCCTTTAGAGAGAAATAGAGATGCCTGGGCCTCAGATTCAGCTTTTTAACCAGGATAGAGCGTGCAGAAAACCGAAGAAAATGGCTAGAAGGGTTCGCATTCTCTGCGATGACCCAGACGCCACTGATTCCGATTCTTCAAGTGAAGAAGAAGGGGCCATGAGAAACCCAATAAAAACCAGTAAGAAGAGAGTTATTCAGGAGATCTATATCCCTTTTTCGTGTTCTGTTCCCGTTATAGAGATAGAGAGCTCTGCGGACAGTAGTTTTAGAGAGAGAAACAAGGATAGTAGCATTAGGGAGAGGAACAAGTTGGAGAGTGGCTCCACAGAGAGAAACCGGATGGAGAGTAGTTCTAGAGAGAGAAACAAGCTGGAGAGCAGCTCTAGAGAGAGAAACAGTGTGAAATCTAGCAGGAAGCCAGGCAAATACAAGGGGGTAAGACAGAGAAGATGGGGAAAATGGGCAGCTGAGATTAGGGATCCATCTAAAAAAGGAGTGAGGATTTGGTTGGGTACTTATAATAGTGAAGAAGAAGCTGCAAAAGCCTATGAGAGAGCTGCTAAGAAAATGGAAGGGGCTGGTTCCTCTTCTGCTTCTCTCTCTTGTGTGTCAGAGGATGAACAGTATTCTCTCTCTTCCCCTTCCTCTGTACTCGACAACGTATCGACATCGAACTCCTCCATTTGTGGGGCTGAGAGCTCTAGCATTCGCAAAGAGAGCGGAAATGGTTTAAGCAAAGGCAGAGGAAAGGGTTTAAGCAAAGAGAAAGAAAATGGATTAAGCAAAGAAAGAGAAGAGAACAGTTCAACTCCTGAAACCATGGGAGGGGGGTTTTTACAGGAAGATGCGATTGCATCAATGGATGATGAGGGTTTCAAGAAAGAGTTGGCTGCGTACAATAATGATTTGTTCGTGGTTGAGGAATTGGGCCAAGTTCTTGAGATGGGTTTTGACGAGATGGGGATTGATGAAATCGACTCTGGTTTTGACGAAATGGTTATTGATGAAATTGAGCCCCTCATATTTGGAGTGGAGAACGAGGGTGATGTTCCAAGTTTGGATTTTGATTTTGATTTTGATTCAGAGCCCATTGCTGAATGGGACTTTGAACCTCACCCAGTCCCTCTCCCTCTCCCTCTCCCTCTCTCTCTCCCTCTCACTTAATGGAGCATTTTTGCAGAGTAGGTTACTGGTTTTGCTTATTTTAATTTTCTGAGAGTATTTGATCTTTGAGGACTGTAAGTGGTTCTTTAGATCAGTTTTCGTTTGGGGTTTAGTTTGTTTGTTGAGGAGGTTAGTAGAGAGAGAGAGAGAGAGAGAGAGAGAGGTTTGGAAGAGTTGAAAGTATGGAAGGGAGGGAAGGCTTGGGTTTTTCCGTGCTTGAGAGCCGTCCAAGCTTTATCTCGTCGGTTTTGTTCTTCTCTCTCTTTGTACTGTTTGTCGGTCAAGAGTTTTGAGAGAATTTCGAGTAATTGATATTTTATTTTATATGTTCCTTCGTTGTTTTGTTGATGAGGAAGAAGTAATTCTTTAAGCAAATCACCGTTCATTATGGAGGCCTCGCCATGTATCTTTCTTTCTGGTGATTTAAGCTTATATTTTTTTGATTATTTAATCTCCATTATGTCTTTTCTATTGGACTTTTATTTGTAATTGATTGCAGAAAAGTCAAAACATGATGGTGGGTTATGCAGAGAGAGAGAGAGAGAGAGTGAGAATGGGGTTTTCAAGTCTTCGTAAATATTGGCTATTAAAGTGGTAATGAGATGGGGTTGGTTCTCAACAGAGATAATGACCAAATACCAATAAGAAGAGACGGGTTAATCAATATGGCATTGTATACAATGAGCCCACTATACCTTTCCCAATTATTTACAACTCTCCCATGTGAAATCTGATAAGTTGTTTGCGAAATCTGATAGGGTTGAGAAATTTACTTTCGAAGTTTGTGAGCTTGGTCAATGGAATGATTGGGGCTACCCAATTTCACATTCAATAGAATAATTGGAGCTACCCAATTTTACATCAAATGGTCAATATTAATGTGATCATTTTATATCAAAGATAAATGATTTCGTTTTATATTTTTTCAATCAGTATATATTTAGGCAGTTTCCCGATCAGTATATATCTCAAAAGAAGAGAGAAGGGAGTAGAAGAGCTAAGAGTAGTAAACATCCTATTTAAAAGGAAAATTCATCAAAATCACGAAAGAATAGAGAAGGGGGTAGAAAGCGAAGAGTAATTCAAACTTTTTTTTAATTAATTTGGGTAAGTTAATCATCATCATAAATTTTTTTCAATTAATTGGGGTTGATTAATTCCGTTTAACATTTTTACTCGAAGTTTTCAAATTTGGTCTCATAAACATATCACGAGTTGGATAACAATCGAGATGGAAAAGAGTCAACAATCGAGATCGAAATTTGGTCTCATAAACATATCACGAGTTGGAAAACAATCGAGATGGAAAAGAGTCTTAAGTTGGAAAACAATCGAGATGGAAACAATCGAGATGGAAAAGAGTCATTAAGTGCGTGTTATGTAAATTCTCAATAAACATATTGAAGGAGAGAAATTTAAGGGGGTCAAAATTTGATTGATAACAATGAAATGCTGTGCGGAATTAAAGAGGGGTTAAAAATAGATAAAAAGTATGCTACGAGGAGTTAGTACGCTAGTTGTCAAATGAGGGGAGGGAAGCTAAATGTGGTTTAAATTAAATAATAAGCACGCTTGTTATTGCAGGTTTAAATTGGATAGTACAGTAGATGGACCGGAGAGAAATTAAAAAGGGGTTCAGATTAAATTGGATAGTACAGTAGATGGACAGGAGAGAAATTAAAAAGGGCTTCAGATTGAATAATGCATACTAGGAGGGATGTAAGGGAGAGTAACAATAACATTATTAGAGATAAATTTATATATTATTTTCCGTAAGTTTATCTTTCTGAATTTGCTGAAAATTATATATTCCTAGTAAAAAATAGTTGAAGATATAACTAGAAATGACCAAAAATTAAATAAATAAGTTATATTATTTATTAAGTGAACCTATTAAAAAAGTGCATGAAAAAGAACCGGCCAAAAACCTGTTTAGATAAGTGAATCAGCTTTTACTATGCAAAAAAAAAAAAAGTCAACCCGTAAAAAAAACACATGAAAAACTATTGAACCGGTTAAAAACCGGTTCGAATCGGCGAATCGACAGTTCGGATCGCCGTTTTACTAGTTGGAACTACTAGTTTCTTTCGAGACTCGTTTGTTTTCCTATATATACGTAGAACCGGAACGAGATGACTGATTATCGAGTCGGACTAGGCGATTCAGAGTTGTCCCGATGTTTTTTAAATCATTTTTTTAATGAAAAAAAATATAAAGAGATTATTTACTTTAGGTATAAGGTGGTCACAATCAATCTTAACTTTTGAATGAAAACTTGAGTAACTGCATTTATTTTATTAACTAACTTAAACGTAATTTTTTAAAACTTATACTCAAGCTATCAAATTTCACATCGATTGATTGTAAGTAGTTGTGACGTCTGTATTAAAAATAAATAATTTTATTATATACAATATCTTATTTTAAACAACTATCATAATAATGTCAGGTATGCTACCATACTTTGAAAAAATAACCAAGGATCCAAATATACCCTAACCATATAAAAAGAGAGAAAAAGGTTCAAGGCGAAGGAGCTCATAATGGACAAAATGACATACACACCATCTCTCAAACAAAGTGACATGTTCCCCCTGCTTCTTTTAGAGAGAGAGAGGGGTACAAATCCTCACCTTTTAGAGAGAGAGAGAGGTCTTTTGCTTTTTGGTGGTGGTGGTGGTGGTGGTGGTGGTGGTGGTGGTGGTGGTGATGATGGAGGAGGAGGGATAGGATTCTGGAGGGAGGGATAGTGGACATTCCCTTTTTGTTTTTATTTTTTCCCTATGGGCATTAATTCCATATGAGCTTTTTTTTATTTCTCTTCCCTTTCTATCGTCTGTTTTACAGATGGACGGCTGGTGGTTGAAATTGGCGTTATGACGGTGGTGGTAGAAGCTTTTAGACTTTTCCCTTGTTATCTGCGCCATTGTGGTTTGACTGAGCAGTCGCATCTTTCACTTTTTGTGGTAACAAAGTCTATGATGCTCCAGCGCCTACATGCTCCCCCCCTAACCCCAACATGTCTACTGATATATTGGTGATGTGATGTGATTTCCTAGATCGCTGATAATTTATTGCGGTTTGTATAGAGCCTAGGCTCTAAACAATTAAATTAGAGCCTACCTTTAAATATTATCGAATGATATGGTTTTATTATTGAAAATCTTTTTAATAGCCTTCGAATATTTTTTCATATTTATTTATAAAATTTAAAGCTACAAAAATAGTATAGTTCGACATATCTATGAACACTTGAAAACTGGCGATCTAAAAATACGTTACAAAATACACTATTTTCAGAACTTGATATCTATCTTTTTCTTATGTCTATACATTTTGATGTCGATATGATCAATTTGAAGACATTTGAGCATCAAAGCAACCTCTTATAATGAAAATTTAATTTGAAGTACCCTCAAATTTGATTGTTTAGAGCCCCGGCTCTATATAAACTTTTCCCATAACTTAATAATGTTTTTTCACACTATTTTGAATGCAAAAAATTTATATAGAGCCTAGGCTCTAAACAATCAAATTAGAGCCTACCTCAAAAGCTTCACTAAAAGAAGTTATTTTGAAACACAAATATTCTCAAATTTATCATCTCGATATCAAAATGCATGAACATATGAAAAAAATGGATTTTAAGTTTTAGAAGTAGTGCATCTTGTAATGTATTTTTAAAGCTTTAAATTTTTTAATTAAAAATACAAATATATTTTAAGGCTATCAAAAAGATTTCCAATATTGGAACCACATTTCTCGATACTATTTTTAGGTGGGCTTTACTTTAATTGTTTAGAGCCTCAGCTCTATATAAACCGCACTCATTTTGAATACTCATTTTGATTGATTTAGAATCTCATTTTTCCTTCAAATGCTTGGGGAGAGTGCTGCCCGCTCTTGGGACTTTTTTATTTGGGATTGTATGCTATGTTCATTTATGTTTAGAGAAAGTTTATATAAGCTTGAAGCCTTAAAATGTAGAATTAAAGATGCACCTAAAAAATGCCATCATAAATGGTTGCTTGAATGTTGAAAAACCCTCAGTTGATCATCTCGACATTGAGATGTATGAATATAAAAAAAAAAAAGGGATTTTGAGTTCCAGAAATAGTGTATTTTATAACACATTATCTAGGCCACCCATTTTCAAGATGTACCTATGTTCATAGATCTATTTGATTTTAACCATTTTTGGAGTTTAAAATTTTATTATTAGGGATAAAAATAAATTTTCATATAATCCTAAGAAATTTTTTCACCAAAACAACCATAAAAATTTGGGGGGTCGCCTTAATTGGATTGTTTAAATTTGTAACCTTATACAAACCACACTTTTTATGTTTAGTATAAGGAGGTCACAATCACTTTTAGTGAGAATTTAATAGATAAAAGTGTTTCACAATATTCGACAAATTTTATTTTGGATTTTGTTTTCAAATAATGATACATCCTCAACTACAATATTTCAAATCTAATGGTCAATAATGATTGTGAACCCTTTGTATAAAAAATAAATGAACTTAGTGTTCACATTTCCTTTTTATTTTACATAAAGTTTTCTCCCTTGTAGGAGCATATTGTTTATTTGAGAATATTATCCACATGTTCCCTCAGGTAAATTGAAGACTAAGTATTTTTAGCACTAAAACTTTGGAGATCTAACATTTTGTACCCAAATTCCTGCCACCAAAAAAAAAAGAATATTTTTTTTCAAATTGCACCCTTTGTAGTTGAAAAAGCGAGTTCCAAGATTTAGCACTTCCCACTTTCTAGAGGGCAAGATTTGAGTACTGGACACAAATCTGAAGATTCTTAGGCAGGTCCTTGAAATCACAATTTTTTTTTTCCAAGTAGCTCTTTTGCCCGAAAGAGCTAATGTACAGTAAGGCTCCAGAGGGAGCACACGCCACAGGAGCTAATTTATTGGAAAGTGGATTTGCTAGTGGGTAGGTTTTGTTTGTCCTCTATATTTCTTTATTTTATCCCTTGTTGCGGAAAATGGAATGATTATTGGATTTACAAGTGGATGGATTTTGTTTATTTATGACCGGTGAATATTGTTTCTCTGTTTCATGATCCGTTCCATTACTGGATTTATTGGCGGGTGTTCTTTCCTTAACTACCGTTGCGTATCTTAGGCGGTTGGGATTTTACATAAAATAAAGAGGTGAAAAGTTTCAAAGCCGTATATATATATTATTAGTAGGGGGGCACTTCTTTACGAAAAAGAATGGAAGAAAGAGAGAAGGAATTGTAGAAAATGTGCAAGTGTTAAGAAAACGTCTCTCCTGCGTCCCCACGATGGATACGATTCACTTGCGCTTCCCCACCCCACGTGTATATATATATATGTAGCAATCGAGTACCGATGCGACGCGAGAGAGAGAGAGAGAGATAAAAGGGTAAAAAGAAGACATGAAAATAGTTTGATACGGCTGCAGCCCAAATTAAGATAAGTTAATTTCTCGCCTCATAACTCATGCAAAGTTGTAAGATTCGAAAACCTTTACATGGATTTGAATGATATGGTTGTGAAAATCAATTAGGATTTTTATCTCTAAAAATAGTATGTGTTATAATAAATTATCTATATTATTTATTTTACTTTAGAAATAAGTGTTCACATATCCTCAAGTACCATTTATTGAGTTTCAAAATTCATTGTTAGTGTTGAAAATTGATTTTAGAGTCATCATAGAGATTTCTATAGCTAAAAGTACTTTTTGGACGAGGATTTGAGGTGATGCTTTATTTTGTTTTCGTAAAGCCTAAGTCTTATAGCAACCTCATCTATAAAGGAAAGGTGTGGTTTATATAAGGCTGAGGCCCTAAACAATCAAAGTAAGACACGCTTTCAAATAGTATTCGAAAAGGTTATTATAGTACTGAAAATTTTGTATTGGCCTGAAAATTGATTTTTATCTTTAATTATAAAATTTAAAGCTTCAAAACTAGTGTAGATCGAGCACATCTATGAACACTTGTAAATCGTGAAAATTGACGGTATGAAAAATGCATTACAAGATGCACTATTTCCAATATTCAAAATCAAATCCTACCCATGCATTTTGAGGTTGAGATGATCAAATTAAGGGTTTTTCATCATCGAAATGACCTCTTCTAGTAAAATTTTAAGGCGCTCCTTAATTTGATTGTTTAGGGCCCACCCTTATATAAAGTTTTTTCAAAAGAAAAACAAGTACACAAAGATCATTTACTTTTAATATAAGAAATTTACATTCACTCTTGTTCATCATATTTCAAATCGAATGGTTGCCAATGTCATTGATTAGACTTAAAGTTCAAAAGAAAAAGAAAAAGAAATTACAACTTTGTGTCACACCTCAAAGTATCTCATATGACATCGAATCATTGGGTTCGTGTGGCTTTTAAAGGCCTTATGTGTACTTGTAAAATGAAATGATAAAGTGGAACATGAACTCAGTGGGAGTGTGGTCCCTCGTGGGCCATACTAAACAAACGATGTTTGCAGATACCAGACCGTGCTTGACGATCTAGGCCAGTCGGTTAGGAAAAACCTATGTCACCTAGGTATAAAGAACAAACCGAGAAGGGTTCTAATGGGTTAGCCCTTGATGAGGTCGGAGAATATGCCCGAATGAGTGAGCCGAGGGACTGTGTGACCCTTGTGTGTGATAGTGGCCTACAGAGACGGGGGCCAAAGCCTCATACATGTGCCATCACAAGACATGCATATCGATAGATCATTCAAAAAAGCCAGAAATCCACCTTTTAGGGTGAAACGTATGCATGTGCGGGAGATACCCTTATGCACCATAGGAGCTATGATCGCATCAGGTCTAGGTGACCTTGACTCGTTTCTAAGGGAGGACCTAAAATCCACAGACTGAGATTGCAATCCCTTAGCTCATCGGCCGAACTTTGGTGACCTGCTAATGAGCCCCTGCTTAGACTGTGGGTCATGGGAAAAACTGGGTCGGTCTGATAAAGCAAGTGTGGTCTGTAGTCCACAATTGAAGGTCGAGTTCCCCATGATTGTTGATTCCTAACCATATGGATCATTTTCTCATCAAATTAATTTAATTGTGTTTGTTTTATGATGGAAATTATTTTTAGATTATTATTTGAATTTTTATGAACCCCTGGATATTTTATTTATAATTTTTAGATTTATAAAATTAAAGATATTGATTTTACAATTGTTTAAATATTCAAATAATATTCTAAATTTTTTTTATTAATTTTAAATATATAAAAATATCATGGGGCCCTCCATATTTTTAGAAGGTGGGGCCCATGAGTGCCTCCCTTGGGTAGCAAGCCCCACCCTTATTCTCTTTCCTATTGTTTGATGATATAGCATGTGGCCGTATGGTTGGAAGATATTGACTAAATATTGACTTGATATATCTTTGAAAGATTTTGTAGAAAGATTGAGTAGACTTGTGTTATTTTATGGTATGCACAATATTTTGATTAGATTTAATTTATTTAACTTCTATTGATGAGAAAATGGTTTAGGAAAGGGGGATAATGTTTCATGCACATTTCATAATGTTGATGACCCATCTATGGAATGGATGGCTCAGATCTCTCACCCCACAAGTCACTATTGATCGACGATCTATGTTCAATCTCACAAGAATAGGTAAGCCAAAGAAAACCCTAAGAAACCCTAATCTTATTCAAAGCCTATAAAAAGGGATTGTCTCTATCAAAAAAAATCTTTTAATCTTATATTTCAATCTCTCTCTCTATTAAGAAAGTTTATCTCTCTTATGTTTGATCTTTCTCTCCCACATTGTGAACGAACCTAAGGGTTTAAGTTATGGAGTTATTCTCTCCTATCTCTCAAATATGGATTTATGGCTAAGGGTTTTAGGGTTTAGCAAAAAGAGAATCATCTCTCTCAAACTAGGTTGTTAAGATAATTCACCTAGAGTTTGAGTTTGTGATCAAAAGGGTTCATGTTCCATTGATGTCGCTTGGCCGAAATTTGCTTTCCCGGTTAGAGATTGAAGCTAGACCGTTGATCCCGCACCATCAGATGATGGTGACTCGGTGTGGAGTGTAATAAGCCCGGTTGAGGTAATCTCCGACACTCTTCTTTTTGTTTCTTGCAATCTTATCTTTTATTCTCAAGCATAGTGCATAGTTGTTTCAATAGAATCAAGTTGTTAAGATCTTGGTTTTATTGGTATGCTGATTTTATTTTGAAATTTATCTTATTATAATAAAGACCATATGTAAGTGATCTTTTGCCAAAAGAAAAGGTGAAGAAAAAAATAAAAATAAAATGTATTCCTCGGTAAAAGATCACATAGGTCTTTCTTTCACGAATGTCTAGTACTACCTAATTGCAATGACAAATGGTATCATAATATACAAAAAAAAAAGAAGGAACAAGTTTATATAAGATTGACACCTTAAAATGTAGAATTAAGGTGTACCTCTAAAATATTTCAAAAAAGTTATTTTGATGTTACAAAAACATTTAATGGATCATCTCAATATTGAGATGTATAGATATAGAGAAACAAAGAGATTTCAAGTCCCAAAAATAGTATACCTTGCAACACATAATTTAGATTGTCCATTTCAAGATTTTTACGCGTTTATAAATTTGCTTGATTTCAACTATTGTTGGAATTAAAATTCATAGTTAGAAGTAAATTTGTCATATTATCCTAAGATTCTTTTGATACCAAAATTGCATCACTTAACAATGTTTGGGGGTGCACTTTAATTTGATTGTTTTAAATCCCTATTTTCCCCGATAGGAAGAGAGAAATATTAATTTGTTAAGCAATGAATATTGAGTGTCGTGTTTTCTTGGAGTGAGTTTTAGTTGCCAAGAATGTTAGTAAAAATCAAAAGAAAATTATTGTTAAAAAAATAATAATCAAAAGAAACTCATAAAATGAAGATTATAAGCCTTTTGGGGAGAGTCCATCATTTCAAAAGAAGCGTTTCATATGTGAAAGGACGCTCCCTGCTTGGATTTTAAATGTCAAATTTTTTAGGGAAATATCATTTAAAATAGTGTCTTGTGCCATTGCTTTCGTAACTCCTCTTAGGCCGCGCCCGCGCTTGCGCTTGACTTCAAATCGAATTTAGGGGTAGGTGTAGGGGTAGGGGTAGGGGTATGGGTAGGGGTAGGATCCAATTTACTAAGAGAGGATGTGGGAAAGTTACGGGGTCGGTTTGGTTCCATGGATTCAGATTTATAAGTGTCAATTTTTATAAAAAAGTTAGGGGAACTGTGTTTGGTTCGTTTGAAATTGACATTTTCATTGGAATTGAGATTTCCGTGTGATTCCTTAATGCTCATTTTAAGTCTAAATTTTAAAAATCTCAATTCCACCTAATAGGTGGAATTCACATTTCATAAAAATTACCCATTTGGTTGCTTAAGAACAAAAAAATATTAAAATTCTAAAGAGGAAAGCTCTATCAAATTTTAGAGAGAGAAAACATAATAAAATTTTAGAGAGAGAAACTATATCAAATTTTAGAGAGAGAAAGCATACTAATTTTTTAGAGAGAAAAAATATACAAGTATTTTAGAGATAAAATAAACTATCTTAAATTTTTAGAGAGAGAAACTATCAAACTTAAAGTTTTAGAGAGACCATATTAAATTTCTAGACAGAGAAACTATTTCAAATCTTAAGTTTTAGAGAGAGAAAGAATCTTAAAATTTTAGCAAGTTAGAGAGAGAAACCACATTAAATTTTAGAGAGAAGAACTACTTAAAAATTTGTAGAGAGAGGTATCTCAAAAATTTAAAGAGAGAAATTATCTCAAATGTTAAGTGTTAGAGAGAAAGCATATAAAATTTTTAGAGATTAGAAATTATATCAAATTTTACATATAGAAATTACTTAAAAATTTTAGAGAGAGAAACTATCTCAAATTTTAAGTTTTAGAGAGAAAATTATCTTAAAACTTTAGAGAGATAAACTATATCAAATTTTAAATAGAGCAAAAAAATATCTTAAAACTTTACAAAGATAAATTATATCAAAATTTCGATGGAGAAAGTACCTAAAATTTTTAGAGAGAGAAACTATTTAAAATTGTTTAGATAGACAAACGATATCAAATTTTAAGTTTTAGAGAGAGAGAGAGAGCATATTAAAATTTTAGAGAAAGAAACAACTTGAAAATTTTAGAGAGAGAAAGTATCTCAAATTTTAAGTTTTAGAGAGAGAAAATATCTTAAAACTTTAGAGAGAGAAACTGTATCAAATTTTAAAGAGAAAGTACTTGAAATTTTTAGAAAGAGAAACTATTTTTAAAAATTTAGATAGAGAAACTATCTCAAATTTTAAGTTTTAGAGAGAGAGTATATTAACATTTTAGAGAGAGGAACTATTTGAAAATTTTAGAGAGAAAAATTAGATCAAAATTTAAGTTTTAGAGAGAAAGTATCTCAACATTTTAGAGAGAGTAACTATATCAAATTTTAGAGTTAGAAAGTACCTAAAATTTTTTAGAGAGAGAAACCATCTTAAATTTTTTAGAAAGAAACTATTTCAAATTTTAAGTTTTAGATAGAGAAAGTACCTTAAAGTTTTAGAGAGAGAAACTATATCGTATATTAGAGAGAGAAACTATATCGTATATTAGAGAGAGAAACTATATCGTATATTAGAGAGAGAAACTATTTGAAATTGTTTAGAGAAACTATCTCAAAATTTTTATAAAGAGAAACTATCTCAAATTTTAAGTTTTAAAGAGATAAAACATCTCAAAAATTTAAAGAGAAATTATACCAAATTTTAGAGCGAGACAATATATAAATTTTTTAGGCAGAGAAACTATTTCAAATTTTTTAGAGAGAGACTATTTCAAATTTTAAGTTTTTGAAAGAGTGTATTGAAATTTTAGAGAGAAAAACTATCTCAAAATTTTTAGAGAGAGGGAGAGAGAAAGGATTTGCATTTCCAAGAAAAAGATATTCCAGGGAATCCAAACATAGAATTTGCATTTTCTTGATTTCTCCCGGATGCGATCCAAATAGCATACACCAGATTCTTGGAAATATCAATTTCAGTAAATCTCAATTCCAAGATTGAAAAATCCAGAGATCCAAATGGCCCCTATGTGTATCTGATCGAGTGTACAACCCTTATTAGGATATGTGTCTGGAACTCTAATTGAAAATGGTGATGGATGCAGGAAAAAGAAATTGACAAGGATCAAACATTTTTTTGAAGAAGATTCTAAGGAAAACCAATAAATTCCCTCTTTCAGGACGATAACCTATATTTGAAGAAGATAGCAAGAAAAACTAGTAAATTCTCTCTTTCGGGAGGGTAACCTCAATTTCACAACAAGGAAGAAGAGAATTTTCCACTAACTGATTTTGTAATTGTTTTGTTCTCTTCTATACCTATCAAATCTTCCTAAAAATTTGCTAGCAACTTTTACGAGTCGTTTGGGTACCTCGAAATATATTGTCTGGGAAATATATTGCTAGTGTAATTTATTACTGGTGTAATACATTACCTACAAATGGGTTGTTACTGTTTGGGTAGTATCTAGATGCAACCTGGGAGATACATTATTACTGTTTGGCTATGTTTAGAAGAAATCTGGAAAATGCATTATCAATATTTTTGGCTAGGAAATACTGTGTTAATTTTAAAGGTGTTTTTTTTAATATTCTTTTCTTTTTAAGGATAAATAATCAATTAAAACTACTTTGTTTTTTAACATATGAAAGTAATATCCATATGGATTAATTTAATTTCTCTTCTCCCTATAATTATTTTGTTAAAAAGCTGTCGTTGTTGTTTGGCTATGTCTGAAGGAAATCTAAGAAATGCATTACCGTCATTTTGGCCTGGAAATATTGCATAATTTTGTCTATAGTAGTATGATTGTTTTATCTCTTAATATTTTTCCTTTGTTATTGAAATTATCAATTAAAACAAAATAAAAAACAATTATAATGCTCATATTAATGCAACAACAAATTTTTGAAGACGTGTATATAAGAAAGTACCACTACTTTTAAATTTGTAGAGAACACTTACAAAAGAAGGGCATTATGTAAAAAAAGGGTGAATATTTTAGAAAGAGAAAAGGGAAGAGGAGCACCTTGGTAAAATTAAAAACTTATGGCCCTCAAATTTAGGCAAGACTTTAGAGAGAGAGAGAGTCACACTTATATAGGGATCTCAAATTTGTGAGGTCTATTGTATGTTTTGGAGCAGGTCCATCAAGCTCCACTTTACCCGTAAACTCCGTAATGCATTTTCTAGCTCTTGGGGTGGGTAATTGATTTTACAGTTTTGAAGGAAATTTTGGTAATACCAAAATTTCTCTATTCTTATTGATGGTTGCCCCAAAGGTTTCTTTAACTCTTCAAGGGGACTCCTTCAGGGGGCCCCATTGTCGCCTTTTTTATTCACCATTTATGTGGAGTGTTTCAGCTTGATGATATCTAATGTGGTAAATAGGGGCAATTTCGTAGGATTCCAGGTGGGGCAGGATGGTCATTCTATTTCTCCCCTACAGTATGCAGATGATACACTAATCCATTCGAAGGCCAAGAAGGAGTATATTGAATATATTGGCAAATTTCTGAGGTGTTGCGAGGTGGTGGAGGGGTTAAAAGTAAATATTGCAAAAACTTCTATGGTGGGGGTTAATTGCAGCAGTGATCTGACAGAGGAACTAGCTTTAATACTTGGATGTAAAGTGGACAAATTCCCCATAATTTATCTGCGGCTTCCTATTTCTGATTCCAAGTTTGCTATTTCAGTATGGGATAGAGTGATTCAACGAGCTCAAACTAAATTGGATTTATAGAAGCCAAAGTATTTGTCGGTTGGGAGACGTGTGACCTTGGTTAAATAATTCTTGGCAAACCTACTCATTTATCAGATGTCTTTCCTGAAAATGCCAGTAGGTATAGTTAAGAAAGTTGAGAAGATGATGCAATATTTTCTATAGGGGTCTTTTGAGGAGAATAGGAATATCATTTGTTAAGATGGGGTAGAGAATGTCCCTAAATGTGAAGGAGGTCTTAGTATTCGAAGAGTGGCATTGATGAATGAGGCCTTGTTGACAAAATAGTGGTGGCGCAGTTTGTTGTTTAAGGATCAGCTCTGGCATAATATTCTAACTGCTAAATACGATGTTGATAGGTTTGGAGTGTGGATTGGAGGTGGTAGAAGAAGTGCATCCAGATTTGTATTTTGGAAGGATATTTTTGTGTTTAAAGCCTATCTCCATAGAGATCTTGAGTGGTGTGTGGGGAATGGCACTCAAGTCCCATTCTGGCACCATAAGTGGTTTAGGGATGGCCCTTTGAAGAGTTCGTTTCTTGAGTTGTTTGCAAAGGCCTCTTCCCCAAATGCTCTGATATGTGAAACCTATCAGGTTGTTAGAGAGCAGGTGGTGTGGGATATCCAGTTTCCTTATAATTGAGTTAATGACCAGTTTGTGGCGTAAGTTTCAAGCTTGTTTTTACAGCTACAGGAGGTGGTACTGTTCAATAATATTGATGATGAGGTGATTTGGGAGCACAGTAAGGATGGTCTTTTTTCGATTAAAGCCATGTATTCTCTTTTGTTCCATGATCGCCACAGATGGTCGTTGCCTAAAATTTTCCAAATCTGGAAATGATCCATTCTTCGTAAGGTCCAATGTTTTATTTGGTTGGCCGGGTAAAATAAGGTTCTTACTGTTGATAATCTCATTAAAAGAGGAAAGGTCTTACCAAATGTTTGCCTGACGTGTAAAGAGGATGGGGAGTCGATTTTGCACTTGCTTCTTCATTGTCGATGTGCAACATACATATGGTATTACTTCTTTGGGATGCTAGGTTTCAGTACAACTCTTCCTCAAAGGGTCTTGGGTATCATTTCTCAGTTAGTATTTCTGGCTTTACTAAAATTGGGGGCAAGCATTTGGCAAATTGTCAAAGGAGCTGTGTGCTAGGAGTTATAGAAAGAACGAAATAGACGTACTTTTGAAAGAATTGGTCTTTCCTGTGAAAGCCTAATCCAGCGTATTATTCATACGATATGATGCTGGCTGCCAGAAACTGAGGATGGGAGAGGTATTAGCGAGATCGATGTGCGGCTTAATCTAGCCTATTTGGTGGTCTCTAAGAGTGTTAAGACCAGACCGGTTGGTAAATGGATACCCCCGATACAAGGTTGGTTAAAATTAAACTTTGATGGCAGCTCCCTCGGTAATCCGGGTAATGCAGGGATAGGAGGTGTGGTACGTGATTAGACTGAATCAATTGTTCTTGTCTATGCATGACCTATTGGAGTTGCCATGGCTAACATGACTGAGTTTAGAGCCTAGCTCAAAGGATTACCCTTTATTAAAACCATGAATTTGGGTCACGATATAATGGTTGAAGGTGATTCCCAAAATGTGACTAGGCGGAGCAAAAAGGAACAAAGAGTTTCCTGGTTGCTATGTTTATTTTGGGTCCAAGTGGTGAATTAGAAAGGGAATTATCTTTATCGTTCCATCATGTCTTTAGAGAATCGAATGATCTTGCTGATGGTTTGGCTAAGAGAGGTGTTGCTATGGATTCCTTTTCTATTTTGAATGATGTAATGAGCGAGTGATGTAACTGCATTTTAGTTGACAATAAAATTTGATAACATTTGTCAAAAAAAAAGGAAATTTTTGGTGATGCGTTTCATTTCTTGCCTACCATGTGGGTACCCAAACACTAGAAATGATGAATTTCCTAATAATCTATTTCCCTGTAATTGATTTACTGGTATCCAAATCGTAACAAATAGCTCTACTACAACACCAATTGAATTAGTACAAAATAAGAAATTGAACTCCTACCATTTAGGCCTTGATGCTTATACAAACATAAATCCACACTACCAACAAGACATCCAAGTACAAACTCCAAATCATATACATTAATCAATATTTTCCTTTATAACGGTTTATAGGATTTTGGGTGGCATTCCTAGGGTTTTGTTTGCCATTATCTTTAAGAGGCAATCAAATAATATCTCTGCGAGTAAACAAAAAATGGCTTCTTGAATTTGGATAGTTGATATGGTATAGCCCTCTGTAAATTCATGGCAAAACAGCTGCTTCATCCTCTCTCTATAAGCAACCAACACATCTCCTATCGCATGAGGTGGAAGATCCAATAAAGCAAAAGAATGGTCAAGGGTCCATGGAACCCTAATCCACGAAAACTGCAAATCAGGTAATAAGATTCGTCAAAATTAGGGTCGGGGTTCCTTGGATTACCAAGAATATGATAATCATTAAACAATGTCCTGTCTTTGATTTCCCTTATCAATTACGTAGAAATATATTGTTCCTCATTTCTTGGTATTTTGTTTGGGTTGTTGATTATTTTAATGATGATTAAATATGAGATTAGGAATTTCTTTTTAGAGATTAATTGTGCTTATTTTGTGGAACTGTGGAAATTGTCTTACTATTATGACACAAAAACTATAGTTCCAAAAAGTAAAAATTATGGATTTTTTTTTAGGTCATTAAGTGCTCTCTAAGACAATAAATATTTTTATTTTACTATTATCTACTTTTTAGGTTTGGGGTTACTTGGGTTTCTAATTTTCTTACAATTATTTTTGTCTTTTTTTGTTGTACAGATTTGAAAGGTAAAATTAAAATTTTATTTAGCTTTCTAAAGATTAATGGTTAATATTTAACTAGGATCATAGCGAACAAGTTATGTTTTAGGGTTGTTTTCTTTTATAAATATGCAACTATTAGATGAGAAAAACAATTAAGAGAGTGAAGAGAACAAATAATTTAACTTTGACTTTGTGAAGACATCTTTGTAGCAAACTCACTTGTACACACTGAGCAAGCGTATTTTCACTCATCCCCTTATTTTATTTTTCTAATTTATTGTTCATTTCCTATCTTTTTTGCATCAATTGGTATCAAGCTTTTGTCTACATCAATTGGTATCAGAACTTCCCTCTATACCAGTTGGTATCAAAGCTAGTGGATCAGAGCCTTGAGATCCATATACTATGATGCGATCACACCTTGAGATCCTTATACTATAATGGCATCACAAATAACTACTGATCTAATTATAGAGCATATAAATCAAATATTTGAGAGCCTTAAAGAAGACCTTCATAAAGTAATACAACAAGGTCTATAAAATCTACTTAGTAGATTACAACAAGAGGAACAATAATATGATAATATAAATAATATAAATAAACTACAACATTCATAGTTTTTGAAAAGCCAGGGGGTAGAAATATATTCATTTCCTTTTTAAGGCAATCATGCACAATACATGCAAAGAAATTTTGAGAGAATATAACAAGATAGGAAAGTGTATATTATATAATTTTTATACTTAAAAAAGCACTGACGATATAAATTGGGTATAACTTGTATTCCTTTAACATTATAATACCATTATATATACAATAGTGAAAGAACTACTAGTGTAGTGTGAGGCACAATTATCTCTTTTCAAAAGTTCCTTTCTCTTTCTTAAATTCTTGATACTATCATAGTATCACCAATCCTATCAACCTTCCTTCTTGAAGTCGTTCCTCAACCCAAATAAGTTCCTCTCTATGTACAAATCCCTCTCCTTTGTTAAAGCCATTTTCTCATTGGATATTGATTAGCCAACCAAACCATCTCTAACGTACTTGTTAGTCTCGTGCACCTGCAATACGCATCTTCTCTCCTATTCACACGTTGTTCACCTTCAATACTCATTATCTCCCTTGTCAATACGTCTCTCTCAAGCCTTATCTTATAGAAGCTATTGTCTTATTTAACTCCTCATCAGCAAAGTCCTTTAATTTTTATTCCATCTTCATCATTTTTTTTATTTCTACATCTTGTCTAAATCCAGTCTCTCTTACCATCTCTTATTAAATATTTCCACTCCAATGGACGCTTCACCCTGATCAGACAAGTATCCCTATCCTTCCACCTTTAATGTAGGAAATTTTGTAAAAAACTATATGCTATGAGAAACCTAAATACTCTCTTGGATTGAGAGTAAGTAATATGTACAATTTATTAATGGTGATTGCCTTACATTAAGTCAAAAGACTTTTTTTTCTTGATGGTAAAAGTGAAATTGAAAACCTAAACTACAAATCATAGCTAAAGCCTGACCAGTTTCTTGAAGCTTAGATAATAGGGGCACTGCTAGAAAAGTGTCTCAACCTTGTTGTTGGCTTTAAGGCTTCCGTAGAAGTTTGAAAATGTCTGAAGAATGCCTATGCAGATAATTCTCAATTTATGGATTTCCAACTTACCTAGCAATTTTAAATTTACAAAAAAGGGAATTCGACTATATCAGAATATATATGCAGATTCAAGAGTATTTTTTATGATTTGGTGGCGGATGGCAAACCCATACTAGATAAAAATAAGATATTTTGGCTACTGAATGGACTTGGACTAAAATATGAGGGTTTCGCTAGTACTATGCTTAAGTCTCCAATTCCTTCATATTTTGAGAATATTCCTCTTTTTCAAAGCCATGAAAATAGGAACCAACCTTATACATCTGAAGAACACTACTTTCTAAATCAGAATATGGATTTTATTTGAAAACAGAGAAATTTTGAACCTAATAGAGGTAATAGAAACAAGAGAGGTAGAGGTAGAAATAACTTTGGTGGTCAATAATTATTTAACTCTTAGGGGCATGGATTTATTCAAACACGGCAGGACAATAATGTGGAACACATAGTACCCCGATTAAATGAAGGAGGTGATGGTGCACATCTTAATCAAGGTTGGCAGCAAGACTCCTAGATGCAATGGTTGTCTCAAAATCCCTACAAAAAATTGTCAAATTTGTGAAAAAGTTGGATATATTGCGTTAAATATTGGTATCGATTCAATCATACATACGAAGCAGAAGACATTCCTCAAGCTCTTTTTGTAATAACTATAGTTGCCTTTCAAGACTCAAAATGGTTCCCAGACACCGGTGCCTCAACTCACATGACAAGAGAACTAGGTATGCTAGAAAACTTTCGCTCTTATAGTGGTCTAGATACAAGCATGGTTCGCAATGGTGAGTAATTGACTATTTCACATATTGATGATGCAATTGTTGATGTTGGGTTTGGAAAATTTAATATTTTTTATGTTATTTCGGTGCCAAAGATGAAAAAGAATTTGTTATGTGTTTACTAGTTTAAAAATATTTTTCTTATGTTTTTGAGTTCTCATCAAATGGTTTTCCGATTAAAGAAAGGAGCACATGGAGAACTTTGACTAGCGGGAGTAGAAAGGGTGAATTGTACACACTTGAGGATGTGAAGCAAGATTTATTTTCCAATCCGAATAAGAGAACATAAAAGATGTGTGGCAGCAATGGTTCAAACATCCTATAAAAAAAGTAGTATGTAACTTCGAATCTAAACAATTGATTTTGATGCATGAAATAAATCCCATGTTGTTTGTGACAGTTGTCAGATGGGAAAAACTTGTGAACTGTTTAGTACTACTGTTAAGAAATCTACAAAATCTCTTTTTAAGATTCATTTTAGATTTATCGGGTCATGCTCCAATTTTATCTAATCAAAGTTATCACTTTATGTAGTGTTTGTTTTTCTTACATTTATCCTCTAAAAAGAATATTTGAATTCATTGCATGGTTGAAAGGAGATTTGAAAATCAAATTTAAATTTTCAGAGGTGGTGAGTTTGCTAATAAAGAATTCATTGCTTATCTTAGTGACAGTGGAATTATGCAACAAATATCATGTATAAGAAACCGTTAACAAGATGGAATAGGTGAAAGGAACATAAAAGTATTATAGATTTGGGTCTTAGAATGATATTTCATGGGGGAATTTCGAAACGATTTTGGGTTGAAGCTTTCCATAATGTAATCTTTGTAATGAACATGATTTCCTTGGCCATTTTAAAAATGGATTCACCACACTCTTTATAATTTGGCGGCTTACCAAACTATTCTTTACTTGGGGTTTTTGGATTTCTTGTTTTCCATACTTGCGAGATTATGCTACAGATAAACTCAGTCCTCGTTCTCTTCCATGTATATTTTTAGTAAACAATATTCAATGTAAGGGATACCAATGTGGACATTCACCCACAAGGCGAGTCTATATCTCCAGACAAGTTGTATTCGACGAAAATATTTATCCATATGCTAACCCAAATTCTTTGTTTGATTGTAATCAGGTTAGGGAGAGCTGACTACTTATCTAGAATAGTTTGAGTGCTATAAATATGACACACATACTTCTTCTTCTGATACACTGCCTCTGCATAAACCATCCATAAAGGATGCCCTAGATGTGTCTTCTCCTCTGGCTACTTTGCCCCTCAATAATGAGAGCTTTTCAATTTCTCTTATCCTTCCCTTGATATGGCAGGTTAAGTGAAATATCCTTCATATTTCCTTGCATGTATGAGCTGTCAGTCGATGAAAGGGTAGGTTATCATAGGTCTTAGAGGAAAGGGTAAGTCATCATCTATTATCGATGAATAGGGATGCTATCCTAACTCTATCCACGAAAAGGGATCAGGAAGATATGACCACTATGACACCATTTCAAGATGGCCAAGTTAATGCAGCACATGCTCATGGTGATGAAAATGTTGTTACCCAAGAAACCAGCCCATCTATATTTTCACCAGCTCCTGAGCGCCCTTGTCATCACATGATTATAAGAACTCAAGATGGTACTCAAAGACCTCGGATTCTTCCATTTATGTCAATAGTCTGAAATGCTCCTACTTTTGAAACTCTCTATTGAACCTATGTTAATCAAGTTTGCCTTAGGTCCTCCTGGTTAGCATCATGCAATGGAAGAGGAGATTGAAGCCCTAAATATTAACTCCATTAAGGAGCTAGTTCCGATCTTCTTGTTATGAATGTTGTTGATTGTCGTTGGTTCTGTAAATGGAAGTCTAGAGAGACTTAAAGCCAAGCTAGTTACTATTGGATACATTCGGGTTGTTGGGGTTGATTTCTCTGAAATATTCAATCCTGCTATTAAGCCTGTTAGTATTCGAATTGCGTTCACCATAGCTACTTTGTACCACTGGCCTATCACACAACTTGATATGAAAAATACCTTTCTGCATGGCTTTCTTAATGAACATATATTTATAGATTAACCTCTTGTATTTTATGTATTTATTTATTTATTTATTTTGAAATAATTTGCAACTTAAAAATGATTTTATATGGTCTCAAGTAAGCACCTCAGACCTGGTTTGATCGATTTAATGCTTACTTATTATCATTTAGGTTTTATTGCAGTATAGTTGATTTGTTTCGATTTATTTGTAGGACTCCTCAAGACACTATTATGCTTCTCTTCTATATTGATATTATTGTTAAAATTTACATGTAAATATCTTATAATGGTTTATTTCCCAACTTAGAAGATAATTACAATGAAAGACATTGAACCCTTTCACTATTTTCTTGGCATAAAGTTATCTTATTTTGTAGGTGGAATTTTTCTTGCACAAACTAAATATGTTTGAGATCTTCTAGATCGTGCTCAAATGCTAGATGCCAAACTTATTTTAACACGAATGGCATTTGAATAACATTCATGGAAATTCTGATCCATTTCTTGATCTATGTTTTCATCGGAGCATTATTGGTGCACTTCAATGCACTCCAATACATTACCATAACATGGCTTAACCTTTCTCATAGTGTTAATCAATTTATGTATACCTCTACAATTGCAATTTTTATGTAATTAAGTGAATTCTTTGTTATTCTAATGGTACATAATCCTTTGGTATAAGAATTTTGTCTACTAGTTCTCTTCAGTTATATTGCTTCTTTGATGCAGATTGGGCCAGCTATCCAAACACTCACCTTTTAAATAGTGGATGCTGCACCAATCTCGGTGGCAATTGTATATCTTGGAGTGCTAAGAAATAGTCAATGGTGGTTCATTTAAGTGCTGAAGTTGAATACCGATCTAGAGCATCCAATATAGCCAAATTGACATGCCATTCTTTTATTCTTTGAGACATTGGGGTGCCTCTTTCTTAGCCACCAACATTTGTTTGTGATAATACTAGTACTCTTTACAAGATAGTCAATCTTGTTTTTCATGCACGACCAAAGAACATTGAGTTAGACTATCATTTTGTATGTTTTGCTCTTGGATTACTTGTCACTCGGTTTGTTTCCTCTCATAATCAAGTAGCTAATATGTAACAATCCTAAAATTTCAAAAAAAAAACAAAAAAAACAAGAGGAGAAAAGATGCTTTAAAATAGGTGATGGTCTGTTTGAGTATGATGGTATTTGAGGACCGTCACTATTTTCAAAAGTTTTTACTTTGGTTTAAACTTTTGCTTTTGCTTCTTGCTGCCTGCTGCTCGCCACGTCCTTTAGCGGACGTGGTTTTCGTATGTTAAAAGCAGACGCTTAACGCGACACCTCAGGTATGAGGTAGAGTGTAATAAAATATTATAATAATACGTTCTAAGAATTTAAAAAGGGGAGGTGAGCACTCCTACCCTAGAAAATTTTGAGATCTCTCTCTCTCTAGCCGAATTTTATCAAAGCTCCCTCTCAATTATTTGTGGGTAAGTGACATCGTCTTCCCGAAAATTAGTCTATTTTTAATAAATAGTGATATTTCCGTCTAGGATCTTTATTTTATCAGTTTTATGTGTAAGTGACCTCATTGTCTCGAAAAATAATCCATTCTTTTTAAAAATAAAATGAAATAATTATTTCTGCTTATTATCATGAATTTTAGGCACGATAAATTTTATGCGCACACGACCTCATTATCTTGAAAAATAATCTTTTTAATAAAAATTGTGATATTTTATCTACGTTAGAAATTTTGAATGCTGTAAATTAGAAAAATAAA